>JAGVSQ010010149.1:0-13122 GCA_022683975.1 Rhyacophila evoluta
ATATGTTTTTGATATTGTCGTTATAACCATATGTATATCGTGTTGTTAATGTATTAAACATGTAAGTTGTAATGTTACAACATGTAATAAGTAAATAAATAAATAAGACAATTATTTCCGCACAAAGAAATGCTGTGACATTTTAAACTGAATTTTTGTAATTAATCTATATATATATATATGTTGGTGCACAATTGTTAGGTTGCCCATTCACTGAACTGCAATTTATTTATCACTTAAGCGCTAAAAAACGTAAAATTACGCATTTGAAGTATAATTATCTAGAGGAGTGTTTCCCAAACTTTTGTAGCATATTCCAGCTAAGCCTTTTTAAAATTCTTATGTATTTTTTTAAGTTTGGAGATAATTAGCTGACTTGCTGAATTCTAAATATATTTTTGTTTTTTTTTTCAGATTGAAACTGGCGACTAGCTTAGCACTGGCGAGTAGCGGGGAGGCGCCACTTCTGGGGGCGCCGGCCGCCACTCCCGCGAACCACCTGCCGCCCCTGCCTGTCGATAGGTAACAAAAATCATCAATATAGTTGAACATAGCCTCAAAACTACTAAATAGATATAAAAAGAATAACAAATTAAGTAAGAGATTTTTATGACACTCCCAACAACCACTACAATAGTAAAGCTATTATGGTATACTTAACTCGGCCACGTGTTGCGGATGCCTAAAAAGTCTAAGTATGACCAGCCTACAGTTCAACTCAATCTGATTCTGAAAGACTGTCAAATACTATCTAGATAATTTAGTAAGCTTACGTAATCCTCAAATGACATGAGAGGACGTGAGGAAGTTTGCTAGCGACAGAGGTTTTTGGATGCGCCATATTCATATGCTCCACTTTTTTTACCAAATGTAGCATGTAGATCTCAAATTAAAAAAAAATACATTTGTTTTAATATATTTTATAAAATCAAAATTTTAAAGTGAGTAAAGAAAATGCGAGATGAACAAACTTCCTGGATTGTTTGAAAATATAAAATGTTGGAAACCACTAGAAATAAATGATTTTTAATGACATGCAGACCAGATGAAGCACATACAGAAGTAGAAGAGATACTAATTGAATTGACAAATCAACACACAATTCATAACGTTCATATCTATATGCTCCACTTTTGGATCGGACATGGCGAAATCTTTACACTGTAGAAACCTACAACATAATTTCCACTTTAAGAGTGGACACGGTATAAGAAATATTAATAAATATACATATATTTGTGTGTCTTATACATGGTAGAAAACTGGAAGTTTTATCTTTTTTATCTCTGATATACACAGTTTTTAAATTTACAAATGTATTGTGTTATTATTACTAATAATGAATATAATTTTAAACATATTATATTACTTTTGTTTTAAAAGTAATAAAAGGTATTTAAACAAAAATAAAAGTATTGTTGCAAATAGATTGTAATTTAAAATTATACACCAAGTTAGTTAAATATCATATACTTAAGCCACAGCTAAGTTAGCTCTTTTGTTGTGTTAAAAACATTTCGTATTTTATATAAAATGTATATTTTTCTTCGAGTTGTAAAAATAACAAAGTTCACGAGACCCGTGTATACCGTTTTACTTAAAACAAAGAGAGAGTCTAAAATTGTTATTTCTTCTAAATTATTTATTCAAATTCTCCGTTCCCGTGATATTACTGCGGCAAAGTAATTTAAAAAATAATGTAAGATTTCGAATTGTCTATAAACACCATCCGCACTGAAAGAGTTAACGTAAGTATCATACTGCTCTCAATGGGTTATCGCAGTCTCAAGAAGGTATTGCCAATAATTTAGTATATACATATTTTTTTTAAATTAATAATCATTGCTATTTGAGATGTCTTCCTCATTATTTTTATACAAAGTTCGCCCTTAAATCAGAGCATATGGATCTACACAGTGTGAAGATATTTATGCCAAAAATAGAATATATGGATTTCCGTAGTGTTAAGATATGTTTTAAATGATTATTTTTGACGAGAATTGTTTTTTCAACCAATTATTTAACTCAATGGGCATCCAGTTTTTCATTTTAAGACGTTTTTTTAAATTCGACAGATGTGGAAATCTCGAAGGCAAGGCGCGCATGTTGAATTTTACTCTATATCTCTGTTATAATTTATACCACATATAAAAATGTCCCCCAAATGCAAATTCGACATTCAACACATAACCATGCATTCAGTCAAGTCGGTTCAACCATCCTTCTTGGTTGCCAGAAGGACAAATTTCATTGCTTTTTAAAAGTTTGTGACGTCGTGGTAATCGCTTCACATAATTGCTTGACCAAATAAGTCTCCATTTTTTCAATACAAACATACAAACAAAGTCTTACGTCATTTAAAGTTGGTAGACATCTCACAAACTTTGAGTTCTAGTTGTACTATCAAAATCTAAAGATTAGAGTATTTCTACGCTTAAGAAAGCTTTTAAAAACATTTTTGTCATTTAATTAAGGTTAAATATAGTTTAAAACTACTGCCATCTTTTGACAGAAGTAAGATTTTTTTTTAACTTCGCTAGATGTCGTTTTTTTAAGTAATTAATGACATATATATGCAACTCAGTGCTAAAATTGGCCATGTTAGTTATTGGCAATTTTATCAGTATCAAAGAGCGTCATACGGCGATCGTGATGATCTCTTCACACAAATTGCTTGACCAAACAGTCTCCATTTTTTCAATTAGCTGTTTTAATCATTATATTTCTTTTAACTTCACCACACTTAAATGTGTGGTAACCTAAGACTTGGGTAATGTATGTTTACTCCCGGGAAATCCCCGTCGAATAAAGTAGGTCGCAACTCGATATCAGGACTCCGGGATATGTCTGATTAATATCAGGTGTGAAGACGAACTGGGTGGATGGTGGGTACATTGGGTAGTAACCACGCATACTCAAAATAAAAACAATTAAGACTTGAGTAAACAAGAATTCAAAAATAAGCTCGGTTCGACTGAACACGGCCCTCAGTTGAAGACGTCTTCTTTATAACACTGCAACGCGGTTCGCATTTCCTCTGGGAGCCACAAGTGAGAATATTTAAATCGCCCCAGATGGATACACGCCCGCATTTACACCCGGTGTTAAAAGAAAGTGGTTCTCAATGCAATACTAATTTACATAATACAACATAGACGATAGTTATTTTCAATATCCTATTCATTCTCTCTTCTTCTTCTTCCATATCCGCCCACACATGGACACTAAATGCGGCTTCAAGAATCCTTGTCGCTCGCCTGTGTGCTTGTGTCCTCCCAGATCATACCTTCATTCCGTCACTCAGCCGAATATATTCTGTAAATACTTATAGTGGCCTAGATTGAACAATAGACAGGTTAAGTTAAAACTCTTGTGAGCCATCCATATTACATTAGTTCACCTTATATAAATAGTGCGCGTTTTGAAGCCAGATACTAGAGATTCAATTTTCATCGATGTTAAAATCAAAAATGCAGGACTTGATAAATATTTGTTGTGGGAATCGACTGATAATCAATTCTCATGTGAAAAATCTATGATATGTCTTCACGTTACGGAAGATTCATATACTCCATTTTTTACGTGGATATCTTTCCACTGCGTAGATCTATATGTTCCACTTCCAGAGTAGACATTGTAAAAAATATACACGTATTTAGAAGTAAATTAAAAGTAAATTGCTATATGAAAAGGAAGATTTTTAATGTGATTTACTCGGTACCCAGCACATTTCCACACGTATTATGCGGGCGTATACAGTGGCGTAAAGAAATGAGGTCTTCTTAAAAGTGCTATTATTGTCCCAAGAATAGGCTTCCAAAACCTCAATTGGACTAGAGTGTGGATGATTTCTTTTCTCACCAATTGAACCCAGTTTCAATCGTGTTTTATTGAGAAAATATCTTTTAGTTCACTTTGAAATTTTGCCATATGATTATAAAGTTAGTCTATTTTAGGACTTCAGCTATTTGAATTATCAGCATATCTATCCGTTTGCTAAGCAAAAAATTCTTATCACCGTAAGACACCACACATTTTTAGAAGCTAGAAAATCATTATTTTGAAAAATCAAGTCGTAAAGGCCGACTGGTCCATCAGATGATCAAACAAACTTTAAAATCTCTTCCTTTTAAATTAAAGACTGTGAATGAATACTACTCCAACTAAACCTTTATGTGACTGAATATTAACAAAAAAGGGCAAAAATATAAATTGATTTGAACCACTGGTTATCAAACGGTTCTTTTCGGCTCACGAGGATCGCGGTATAAATAATTCAAAGACTTAGCATAATTTCTTCTTTGCGTGTTAAGTATTAAGTGAAGTTTTCAACATATCACATGAAATTTGAGAGGCGTCTCGCTTTAAAAGTTTTTTTAGGGTCTTAGGCAAATTTTGTCGCCATCTAAGGTAATATCCTTTTTAAGGGAAAAGGCTGAAACCATCCATTGTTTTGAAATGGTGTTTTTATAAAAATATAGGATACTAAAACGATTAAATATATTTTTATACCATCAACTGAGAGGCAGTTCATGGAAACTGATTCCAAACCTATATCTTTTTTCTGTTAAAAATCTTTCAATACCTCCTCGTTATGCACCCACTCCGTCCTTACATCCTTACCATGTCTGCCCAGAAAGTGAAGCATATGAATCTCGGTAATATACAGATTTTCCCCATATAATAGCATCCAGTTGTTTTCCCAACTGAAACTATATGAAACCTGCTACAATAAGTATCCTCCATTCACCAGCCGCGTTCTCATACCGTAAGAATTTTGTTTGTTGAGATATTATCAAATTGTTTATAATACCAAATGTTTTTTAAAGCAATGAAATTCTTTCTTGTGCCATCCAGGTTGGAAAGTCCGACGGATTCAAAAGTCCTTTGGAGCGATTCGAAAACTTTCTTCCGCTATATATAAATTTTTGTACTTTTCTAAAGTATGTAACTACATCCTTTTTGGAATTATTCTAAATAAATTATATGTTTTAAAAGACTATCTACTGAGTCAGTTTGGCATCATATGGTTCAACCAACGTTACGTTTTTTTACTATGTCCATTCCGAAAGTGAAGCATATAGATTTTAACGTAAGAAGACTTAAGATATATGGCACATATGAATTTGAAATATGATATGTGAAGGGTTGGCTACCCCTGCCACGTTGTGAAAATGATTGCTTCGAAAGTAGAGTATATGAATATCTGCAATGTGAAGACATATTTTGAGAAATTATTTTTCACCATAATTGGTTGTCAGATAGTTACTCTACCCTTTAAGCATCCAGCTCTCCATTTTTTATAGGAATAATGTATAATATAATAAAGAGATATAAATAAAGTCTTGAAAATTTACTTCTAATACACTTTATAGAGCGCTTCAAGTAAGCTATGCTACAGTATACGCCTACATAACAAATCATAATCATTTGTTTTGACTGATATCAAACAACGTTAAGTCCACTGAATGCAATTTTATCATATATTGTAAAATAATTAACGCAAGATATACGATTTTATGAAATGGTAGATTCTAAAAACCATGCTAGATAAAAGATCTGAAGCTATTACTATGATGCAGCATTTAAAAAAATGGACTTAAACATACTTGAAGATAAAAAAATATAGCTGGATTTAGATTACTTTGATAAATATTGTGATATTTGTACGCGATTTAAATAGGTAAGTAAATCATCATATGCAGATTTACATATTCTATTAAACGTATGTAATATATATTTTTTTTCATTGTGTGGACTTAACGATATTTGTTATCAATCAACACATTTGTTTTTAAGATTTGAACAGGATCTTATTATTCAGTGTTACAAAATTGATCATTTTCTTAATGTGTGTTTATTTTGTTGTGCAGAAATTGCATGCGCCGGCGCTCCACGTACGCAAGCGGGCGCCTGCCTCGCTCCGGGGCCCCCGGATGGTCCTTCGTCTTCGACCCCGCCGGCAGGCTTTGCTATTACTGGTCCATGGTCGTGTCGCTCGCCTTCCTCTACAACTTTTGGGTCATCATATACCGGTTCGCTTTCCAGGAGATCAACGGTAAGCCCAACAAACTCTCACCTAAGCCTAAATTTATAAAAAAATACAATAACATTTTTATATATTAGAATTATTAATTATATGACACGAGGAATATATTAATTCGCATAATGTTATAAAGAAAAAAAAATAATGCGTAAAAAGCTTATTCGTATTTCAAACTAAATTAATTATGCAATAATAGTTATGAAACAGTTCGTTCTCAAATGAATTTGTTGAGAATTTTTACGAAATCAGACAATTAAACCTTATACATACATAATTAAATCTATCAGTCTTCATATTGTGGAGATCCAAATACTTCATTTCTGGAGTGGATGTATTATATTTAAACTGTAAACATCCATCGACTCCATTTTTAGAATGAAAATTGTTAACTTTTTGGGTACTATGATGTTTAACTAGAGTAGTTAGAACTTTAAAATCTTAGCAAGAAATGGAGGAAGAAGAAATATTTACAGCTATTTTTATTAGATAACGCTAATTATTATTGGACATTATATTATCTTATGAGTTTTGCGTAATGTTAATAAAAAAAAGTTAGACACAAAAAGATTGTTGTTGGCATATCTTGGTGTTATCACAAACCACGTCATATCATTGTTTAGCAGTTAAGGGATTAGAAAAATAGTAAATATTTTGATAATTTGATGTGATTGTTACTAATTTTTTTTTTGTTTTATTTTTAATTTTTAGGAGAAACCCTGATAGTCTGGTTCTGCTTGGATTATTTATCGGACTTCCTTTACCTAGCAGACATCATATTCCACTTTCGAACAGGCTATTTGGAAGACGGCGTCCTTCAGACGGATTCAGGAAAACTTAGAAACCATTATATGAACTCCACAACTTTCTACATCGACTGTCTCTGCCTACTTCCATTGGACTTCCTCTATTTGTCCATCGGCTTCAATTCAATCCTGCGCTCCTTCCGGCTGGTGAAGATCTACAGATTCTGGGCGTTCATGGACAGAACTGAAAGACACACCAATTACCCGAATCTTTTCAGATCGACCAGCCTAATTCATTATCTTCTCGTCATCTTCCATTGGAATGGGTGCCTGTATCATATTATTTATAAGAACAATGGGTTTGGAAGCAAGAATTGGGTCTATCATGACTCGGAGTCGGCTGACGTCGTGAAGCAGTATTTGCAGAGTTACTACTGGTGCACTCTCGCCTTGACCACAATAGGTAAGTCACTTTCAACATAAATCGGCTTTTTTTAGTTCTAATTTACAGAAACTTAGATAACATCTTCACAAATTTGATCCTTCATCACTACAATTGCTAATCAAATCGTTTTTCTAATTGGTTACCATTTTGTTGTGGTTTTTATTTTTAACTTTTCAACTTTTTAACTGCCAGTTGCGATGTATATGATCTTGCTTTGTACGCCAGAGGTTTTTGAGATATTAAAACATGCAAAAAAATAATTTCTTAGTAAGTGAAATTATTTATGAATTTTTGGTAAGACCTCGCATCATATGTATCATGCGTATGCATTAATGAGCTTATGTCGAAACCATTTTTTAGATCTAGAATATTGTACGTTTAGTAAGAGAAATCGTCTGGACTCACGGGTGAGTCATTGGCGTACGAGCACGTCATCGCCCGATTCACCGGTGAGTCGTTGGCGTGCATACGGTTAAATCGTACAGATAATACCATTGACAGGTTAGCATACCAAATATAGGGAGGCAAAAATACGCAACTCTCGGTTTTTTCAGAATACCCTTTTTCGAGAGTTATAATGTACGAGTATACAACTTAATAGACGTTCAATCTAAATGATGTAAGCTGCAAATGCCACACTACTATCTAAATCTAGCTTTAAAATTTGGGAAAAGAAGAATCTGAGAAATTTGCCATCAGAGAAAAAGACATTTTTAGGCAAATATTTTTTATACACTAAGCTAGTGTATCTAGCCACTCAAAATACTACTACTCTTTTTTAATCATGTTGAATATATAAAAAACCAATTTTAATCTACAAGTACTTCAAGGTTGTGTCAATTTAATATTTTGACTCAAAATCATTAAATATTAGTTATTTCTGCCTCTTATAAAAAAATTTCAGTGTGGTATACGTCTTTTTTTCTTTTCACAGTCGATATATTTACAAAGCTTAATATACGGTTGCTCTAAGAATTCCTTAGGTATCATCCTGTATAGCACTTCTAACACTATGTTTTGTTTTCACTTTGACGTAAAATAATCAAATAAACGTTTTTGCCCCTCCTGTGAAATTTGTTATACGTGGGCTACGTCCTTTTTCATTTCCACAGTCGATATCGCTACAAGTATTAGTGCTGGACCAACTATTCTTTTTCACTTTATAGAATCCTCTATAATCTGCTTATGTACACGTCGGCAACACTGTCCCGACTAAGTCTTCAGGCATTACATAAGACGTCGTAATGGGGGAATACCAGAAGAGATTATTGATACGTATTTATTTTTATCCCCTCGTAAAGTGACCTTTTTTCCACCTTCTAACGTCGCAAAGAAGACCGGAGCTCTATCGGCAGTGTTTTTATTTGAAAAGTTTTTTTTTTGCTCGAACTCATACGGATTTCTGTCCCAACCATTCTTTCTTTGAGTCTTTTCACCTGTAATGCTATATCGGTAATACAATGTATTTTTTTGCTTTGATATCGAAGTCCAGGGATCCACATATTGCAGCTACATGCGAAATATCAAGTTAGTTTTCCTATATCATAATATTTATAGCATCAAGTAAAGTAATATCGATTGTGAAAAGGAAAAATGATGGAACCCTTTCTTCAAAATAGTGTTTATTCGATTATCAGATTGTATACAGCTTAATACATGTTCTATCAAAAGGATATAAGCTAAAAATGCCGAATCAATGTATAAATTTAGCTTTTAAGTTTGGAAAAAGAATGGTTTGTGAAATTAGCTACCAAAAAAAAGGGCTTCCACTTAATCAATTTTATTGGTTCTTTTTAAATAACTAATTCAATTAATATTGAGTAAATAAAACACTAGCTTTAGTCTTCGTGCACTTTAAGATTGTAGCTATGTAATGTTTTGACTTTGGCTCAATATAATTTTATAAACGTTTTTTGTGCTTCCTGTAATTTTAAAATTCAACAATGGATGTTCAATGGTTTGAGCGATTTGTTTTAACCAATTATGGGGGGACACGATCTTTCAAAACAATTAAACGGCTTTGCAGTGGGGCTCCATATGTTTCACTTTTAGAAGGGATGTGGCTGAACAAATATTTTATACATTATAAATAATATTTAATGATCTAAATTCGAGAGTAAACATTTTCGCATTATAACGATACGCATGGTCCACTTTTGGAGCAAACGTGATAACATTTATTATTCGTAAGTATAATTAAAATAGTTTCCTCGTATGTTGCGGCACCGCTGTGTTGTGACTTTTACTATGTGGTTTTTCCCCACGGATAATGTTTTAGAATTATCATAATCTTATTCGCTATAATTATTTATCAAAAATATCACACTTAAAACGAAGAAATAATTAGACAAAGGCCTAAAAATCAAAACATAATGCATTCAATTTTATTTCTATGGTAACGTTTTTGAATAAAATTTACTTTCTTTTGTTTCCGAAATGATTTCTCTCCATTTTGGGCCGTTATTACTCTTTCCATTATGATATTTTAAACGCGGGAAATACATTAATTCGAATAAGGAACGAGCCGCCATTTTAGATGACAAACATAAACAAGATGGCCGCCTAGCCTATCATCAGATAATTAACAACGATGACACAATGGAGCCCGCCAAAACAACACAAAGCTGTTTTTGAACGAGGAAATATGAGAAATCCCATAGATTTTTATGCCGTAAATTATGTTTTTGATCATTAAAACCTTTTTATAATGATATAAACAGAGTAATTATATGAATTTGTATTAAAACATCGAACATTAAAACAATTTAGTATCAAAATATTCTATTAATACAAAATGAATACACATTTTCTATCTGCAATATTGTAATACAACAATGATACAAAGAAAATCATTATTATCACTACAATGATAATAATCAACTGACTTATGTTGAATGAATTAATTACATATATTTCAAAATTATAAGCGGTTTTATATGAACTAATTGTAGATAAAACTTAAAAAACTACATTCATGCAACAGTGAAGAAAATACACAGTTAAAATCCGTATGATCTTTGAAATGGTGTTTTTTATATATCATGTTCGCTGCCAACGTGGAGCATATGGATCTACACAGTTTGAAGATATACACCTCGAAAGAGGAGTATATGGATCTCCGCACTGTTAAGACGTCTTGACAGATTATTTTTTCACGAGAGTTTTTTGTCAGACAAATACTCAACCAAATGGGCATCCAATACTGCATTTTTTCCGACAACCGACCGATGGTGAATCGAACTTGCATTCTCCGGATTTCTAGGCGCGCACGCTACCAACTACGCTACCAGGAAAACATGATATAAGGTCCCGTATTAATTTATATCGACTTTTAATGACGAAATGAAGTAACCTTCATTTTATAAGAGGCACAAAAAATGTTTACATAATAATTTTGAGCCAAAGTTAAAATATTATATAGACACTACCTTGATGCGAACTAAAACTAGTGTTTTATAAACCTAATTTTAAATTAGTTTAAAAAGTTTTTTAAGAAAAACTTTAGTGCACATCCTGGGTGTAAAATTAATATAATAGTGGACCTTATATTTAGGAAAACACGGTATATTGTGATAGTAAAAAGGAGCTTTTTTGAATAAACTGCGGCTTACGTTCTTTTGCGTCGATATAATAAAATAGAATATATATATTTTTTTAAAGGAACAAAACAGTTTTCTAGTGAAAAAAATGTACACCTGAATAATTTGAAACGATTCCTTTGATGCCGATTTTGTTTTTAGTAACATGGGAACACTTTTCAGTACTCAATTTGTACACCTGCTTCATATATAGCATTATATAAAAAGGCACGTCCATATTTTTTCTTCTTTTTCTGAAAGATCAGTAAATGTTCATTGTTATCCTTTATAACAGAAAAGATAGAATTTAATACGCAATATGAATCGATGATCTGACGCTAAAGAACTTCAAAATGATAGGATAGCTTAAAAAACTGAATACCTTTGTATATATTAAATAAACATATTTTGAATTGTTTTCTTTTAAATATTAAATTGATAATACTTCAAAGTGTATCTGTAATATAACTCCTCATTAGCCGAGATGTTAGCGTAAGTGCTTTAGAGCCGGAGATCGCGGGATTGATTTTCACAACTGTCTGTTTTTATAAAAGACCAGTTTAATATCCCAGCTATAATTATTACACTTCATATCGTCATGACTACTGGCAGGTTAGTTTTGTACTTCAGAATAACAAACAGCTAATTTTCGCGTTATTTTATGTAATTATCCGTGACACATATCGATGTCCTATGTCACTTTGCAAAGTTTATTTTTATTTTTGCAATCTTTTGTATCGTTGGCACACTTTTGCATTAACACATAATTTGCAAATGATTTATAAAATACGTACTATCACAAAAATGTTTCAATGATACGAGAGATTACGAAAAATAAAACTATTCTTAACAAAGTAACTTAAACTAACAAATCAAGTTAAGTGTTTCTGCAATTTTGGCGATCTATACTTTATTTATTTATGTATTTTTAAATTAGTAAAAAATATTGCTGAACGACGAATTTCCATTTCTTCAACTGGTCGTCGATTACGAGCTGGTTTCTACAAAGGATAATTTTGTAGTTTTTAATAAATTTGGGAAAACACTGAGTCGAAACATCTTTTTTCAACAAGGCTAGATATAAGCATGGCTTAATTAATTTAATTAGGAAACAGCAGAAGTCTTGGAAAACTGCTATTATGACATTTCTGACACTTTAACGAGCGCCTCACATTTTTTACACCACGGTATACGCCCGCATAACAAGTGTGAATACATAATGAGTGGTGGAGGGGTTAATTAAGATACATATACTCCCGGGACATTCCCCTTGACTAAGTAGGTCGGTTTTCGATATCAGGACTCCGGGATACCTGTAATTTAGTATGATCCATATGCTCCATTTTTGGAAAGAACTAAATAAAATGAATAACAGAGATTGCAAAAAAAACGTGTCGTTTACGTGAATCCATATAATTGTTTTATCTGTGTTTTTGCGGAAACTGAAATCACAGTTAATCTACGTGAAACGACGTAAAAATAACGTAAATAATCTTGATTAGAATGCGGAATGCATGTAGTCAAACAAAAGACGTCCAAGCCACAGATTGAAATTTTTCATTATATTTATATAATGCTTCGAAAATATATATACTTTAATATGACAAATACACCCTAACAGAAATATGCACAGATAAGTGTTAATCACTATGTTTTTCTAACACGTATACTAACAATTTGCAAAATAATAATATCTACAAAACGTCCATGCGGTTCAAACGTTTTCGGCTTTGAACTTTAAATATAGTATTACTAAATTAAAATATTTTTTTAAATTATAATAATTATATTAACGCTATTTTCAAACATTGTATCAATAAACGTCCTATATTGTATCGATATATTGTTTTATTTGCAAACAAACCATACACTAAATATAACCAATTCCAATATTTTATGGGTAAAGATTAATATACTATTAGTAAAAATCCATTTTGTACATTAGTAAAAATTTCACCTAGCGATCTGGAGAATGCGGGTCCGATTCCCCATTCGTCGACAAATTCGTCCATATACTCCTCTTTTGGAGTGGATAACTTCACACTGTCTAGATCCATATGCTCCATGCTGGGACGAACATGGTATAAAATAAAAAAATCTAAGCACAAAGCGATCAAAATTTGAACTAGCAGAATACGTTAATGGTAGTAAGTTTTCTAATAATCAAATAACCAGGACAGTTACACTATCACTTTGGGTGCATGTTTGTACTTTTTTTGTCGCACTGGGTAATAAATTTTATTTATCGAGAATTTCCATTCCAGGGTGAACTGAAGTGTTGTGCATGATCTGAAGTGTGTTCAAAGCAAA
>JAGVSQ010010150.1:0-13121 GCA_022683975.1 Rhyacophila evoluta
GTGCTCAAGTGCGGTTCATTGACGACTAAACGAAAATCGGCAATTTCATATGAACTGACCTAATATTTATTATCTGGCTTTGTTTAGGAAGCTTTAAACGTATTCATTCTTCATTATTTAAATATATAGTATTCATTTCGTTAACACAACTTTTTCGATTCATGTTTATATTATTTTCGTTTTTTATTGGTTATCGGTGATAATTTAAAAAAAACAAAACAGTTGACTTAAAAAGTAATAATTCAAATAACATGTTAGACTTTCACATTGTTATTGCTCATTTTTTATGAGGAGTTCTCGTGACAGACAGAAACAGATATTTATATTCTATATTTTAATATAGATAATAAATAATAGACATAGAAATTCAAGAAAATTTTCTCCACAGACTGAAATATTAAATTTTCGAGCCCTGAAATAATATTCACCTAAGGAGCCCCTTCTTATTCTATAAGCTATTTATCAACTGACTCACTTTTCTATCGAAAGGTGCCTCTTTAAAATTCTACTCTTGTAAGGTTTATTCTAGTGCACAGCGTGATTGGAGATGGTGGGGTATATTGTAAGCTTTAAAAGGAATGTTAATTTTTCATTCTATCGATTCCTTCTGAATATTTATCAAAATATGAATGTATAATATATTCAAACTTAGAAATATACTTCTTCATTACAACAGTAAACAAATATTGTAAGACCTGATGTAATATTATAGTTTATGTGCACAATTTATTATTCGTTCGTTGTTTTGTATTTATTCGTTGTTTCAATGAGCGTTGATTACAATTTTTTGTTAAATATAAATTACATTTCAATTAAACCAATAACATGCCTAATTAATCGGTGTCTCATTGTTTAGTGCATCGTAAAAATATTTCAGTAGTATAAGGATATTAGAATAATTATGATATTTTACTGAATATTTACATTCAACGAAAAGCTGACATAAATGCAAGTTGAAATCTTTATATTTTAGAAATAATGCCTTATTTTCTAAACTGACATGTTAAAAATTATAAAAGATAATGTATGAGTTTATCAATAAACCAAATGATTATTCAAAGAATTAATTTTGTGAATTTTAAACACCACTGAAAATGCAAAACAATTTATGCTAAACTAAATGTATGTATGTATGAGTACAGTTCAATCTGTAATATCGATACGACTGTGAAACTATATTGAGAGATAAAATAAGTTATTTCATTAAAAAAATTGGTACTTTTATCGTTTTTTATAAAACTGGGTCGGAATTAATGACAATTATACGGTAGAACAAGAAATATAATAGTTTAGACAATACTACCGAAACACATTTTGCATTATGAGAAGGAAATTATTTAATGAAATACTTTAAGTTGTTCAAATATTTGAACAATTCGTGGCTTAAAAATACTCAAAATAAATACAATAAGTTACAATTAGAAAACTTAAAATAATTGAATGTGTATGAATGAATGTGAATTAATGTAGTTTATTATTTATATGAAAAGTATTATTTAAACAAAATTATTATCAAAAATCAAAGCTATTACATGTTTATTTAAAATGAATAATATAACAGTAAATTAATAAGTTTATTAAGTCAAAGGGTATTATATTTGTTATTAAATAAACTTACAACTCAATACGAGGGTTCACATATTTCAAAAATCCACCATAGACTTTTGGCACGTGTCTTAAAGTACTAAGCTTTTCAACGAACACAATAAGTAATTAGTTTCAAAAGCTTACCATAATATTGGCAGAGCTTTTGGATTGTTTATTAAAATATGCAAACAATCCACAGAGAACTTTTATCGTGAGACGCAAAAGACTTTGAAAAATTACTTGCTTGCTTTAGGGTCAATTAATTTTTGTAGCTAATTTTCTCCTATTAGTAGCTTGTTAGCACTTTCGGTTTTCAACGCCTAATTAAAATACCAAAATGAATGTTCGCTCAAAAAGTCTGAATTTTTACCTACGAAAATATATCTACCTATATTTAGTATGAGAACACCTTAAAGAGAAGCTTTAATTATTATTAGTAAAGTTATGTGAAAGTTTAAGTCCACTTAAAGAAGGCTTCGAGAAAAGCAACGAGTATTATAATAAACTTTATGTATTATTTTGTCATTACTTAAAACCAATCTTGTTAAAAATATAGTTTATTTATTCTTACACAGTTTTAATAGCAGTGCTATTTAATTAAATTAAAAAAAAAATAACAAGACAAGCGTATCATACAACGTAAATATTTAGTTATGTAGTGTATTACTTGCTACAGGTTCAAATAAAATATGTTTATTGTATTATGACATACGTTGACTACATTAATTTAAGTATACGTTTTGCAGTGTGAGTAAATTAAAAGTCGATTTATTTGATAATCATTATACACCATTAATTTAATTACCGTGTTTTACTAATACAATACCACTGTTAACATAAGCAACAAATGCAAATAATCAAACGCAATTTAATTAATTTACTGTCTAACTTCATGATTATTGGGGTGCAGTTGCTTTACTGAAGGTAAAATAATTATTACACGATATGTATCATATGATTAAAAGAGAAAAAAGGAATTTATTAATTTATGTATATAGGTGTAAACATTTTTACACAATCTGAATTGAACGAGCATGGTTAGTGGATTTAGAAAATATCGACCATATGGATCATCAGTCTACGAATAAATAGTTATTTATTTGATTGAATTGGATTCAATCAACAATGTAAGATCAGTTTGACTATAATATGAGGGACTTAAATATGTAAATTATTGTAGAAATATTTAAATGATCGAGTTTTTGAGTGTTCATAATGCATTTTCAAGATGTTTCTTTTTCTATGTATCTAATTATAAATACACTTGTTTTTTATATTTTTCATTCACGATATATGCATAGATTTTTTTTTAATGTATACTGTGGTCCAGAACTTTAAATTCATTTTGAATTAATTATCGATAGAAATTTCATTTGCAAGTCATCAAATGGAAGGTATTGAAATCCTCGCATTGTTCGAAAATCCTTTGTCTTTTCAGTTAAAGTACCTAAATGAATATTCAAAAAAAACTGGTTTTGTCTCGTCAAATAGCTTTTTAATGAATAATTATAAAGCAATTTTGACATATTATTTAATGTGAGGTATTAAAATAAATATAAATGTTTAACTTTATTAAGAATAACGAAAAATAGTTGACATCATTTCCATGGACGTTATAATCATTAAAAAGTAAAATGTCTTTAGGATATTTTTACAACATTCTTATAATGACACAAGTGATTTGGTTTCATTGTGTTACCACCTTTTAAGCAAATTGTAATGAAAAGCTCTAGTTAAAAGACTGTAACGCATTTTCACGACACACTAGTTAGACATGCGCCTCGAGAGAGCTTTCTTCTCACGAAACCGGAAAAGTTTCGTTAAAGGCTCGTTAAAAATGCGACGGTGAGTGAAGAATTTTACGAGGTAATTTGCAAGTCAAGCGTCGAGTTCTCCATTGCTCTGCTGGCCTGTTACACGAGCAAATTATTTACACCACGGAACGAATTGCCAAACGACGTTTTTGCCTTCAATTTTTTACATGGCGTGTTTGCTTAGTACTAAAAGTTACACTGTCTACATATTTTAAACTGTTTAATAAAAAATTAATAACAAATTAGTATACAACATGCTAGCTACGAAAGTGAACCACGTGGATCTCTACACTGCAAAAGTACGTACCATAGAAATACATTTTTATATAATAAATAAATCTACGTCGTATAAAGACTTATTCCAATGTATTTTTTTCCGATAAATAATAAATTATAACCCGATTGTTTTAAATCTGTACTAATTGTTTGATTCAAACTCGTAACTACTGGCATCAAGGCACGCACACTTATATTTCACCCACTGGGGGATAAACATCTCTTTTATCTAAAAATGATCTTTCAACTTGAGCTTATAAGTTATCAAAGAACCTGACGAAGACTCAAAACAAATAATGGTGTTTGAGAGAAAAAACTTGCGTCAAATATCGAATATAAGCAAGTTTGACTTTATGAGAAAACATCAAGTAATTTGACAAAATAAATAAAACTGAGGTTCGTGCAAGGCTACTTCCGAAAAGTCTCAATTTTGTTTGTCTCTTCTTCCAATTATCTAAATTCTGGTCTTGTTAAGCATACCATCTACAGATTATATTTAAGGATCAAAAAGGATCCAAGGTGTATCAATACGTATAGGTATAATGTACGACATTAACGTAAGATGCATTACAACTAGTTAATTTATACACAGATACGTACTTGAACTCCAATATTAACCGACCCATAGCACCGAGTGATTCAACGACTCCTATATAATTTTATACATAATATTTCTCTTAAGTATAAAAACAAACTCATGATAAAGTTTGAATAGTTCACAAACGCCAGTAATAAACTATAAAAAACTTCTTTAAAGTCAAATTTAATTTTAGTATTAGTACTTAATTTTGATGGATAATATAAAAATACTAAAAGTTAGTGCTACTAATTCTAGCTGTCGTTAAATAATTTATTTATGTTACGAGGGTTTCAGGATAAAGTCTCTTTATAACAATTACAAAAGCTGCTTTAATCTGATTAAATAAAATGATAAAAATATTTACTATGAGTATATTTTTTCAGAGGATAGATTTTATACTACTTAGTGAAAAGGGATTTACTTTGTAAGGATTACACTGTAATATTTTAAGCTTTTGGATATTATAATAACTAAACGTCGAAAACAATACTTGAAGTTTCAACTGGAAACAAATATTAGTAGAGAGTATTACTTTTTTACATACGATGGCTGAGAAATAAGTTTACGCGCTTCAGAGTAGAAGTCATGGCTTTGAATACCACAGCTGCATGACTATAACAATATAGCATGTAACAGTAGAAAGCCAATAAATATATCAGTTCATTAAATATTCCAATCCACTTTTCTAGAGTGGTAATTGTCACATTTTTAAAGCCATATGCTTTTCTTTCAAGATGAAAATGTTATTACTTGAAATAAAAATGTTTTTAAGAGACTTTTATCAAATGCTATAGTTGAAATCTGTAATGATCAGTTTTATAAGACAAATATTTTATAAATTTTATAGAAGTGAGGACAATTTGCGATGGAAGCCAGCTATTTATTTGATTTCAATTCAACGAAACATGTTAATTTCTATAATGCAATTAAGTGATTGAGAATACGTAAGTGTAAATAGTGTACTGTAAAACTAAATGACATTGACATAATGAAGCCATGAATTCTAGAAGTGCTGCTATGCATTAGCAAACTATAGCACCTTACAAAGATACCTGATTATGCTCGGTATCAAAAACTTATGAATACATTGAGTATTTTGAGAATGAGATGGTTAGATTTCGTGATGAATAAGACAATTAAAGAACAGATTAAGTAGAATGTTCTTCCATATGTTTTTTTACTAAAAATGGAACTGTTTAAGCCGTATTGTGTATGCCTTCAGAAAGACTATAAGGTTTTGCCATCAAAATGTATCATTTTATTATAATAATTATAAGAGTATTTGGCAAAAAGGAAATTGAAAGAATGCATAACAAATGACAAATGATACACATCCATTAAGAATGAGTTATTTTTATGATTCATTATTAAGAAGAAAATCGTATTTTATTTGATAAAGTTTCCTCTCAACTGTAGTCTCCGCAATAGCGTAGAGGTAAGCGTGCGTGCCCAGCAATCCGGAGAACGCAGGTTCACTCCACAGAACTACCGAATTTTTAAAAATCTAAAAATGGATACCCATTGGGTTGGGCAATTTTTCAACAAAGAATTCACAGAACATTACGGAGATCTATATACTCCGCATTCGGAATGGATCTTTAGAATGTGTAAATTCATATGCTCCACTTTGGGAGCAAACATGGCTTATAATATAATAACAGATATTTGACAAAATATCTCAGATGTATATACTTAAGTATTTTAGTATAAAAATAGGATATAATCCATCCATGAAATCTTGCACGAGACCTAATTTGTCATGTTGTATATTGCGAAACATAATATTATATGTTTTATAAATACAAAGATTAATAATATTTAAAAATTTATAATTTGGTTTCGTAAGCTAAATTAAATGTTTCAATCATTTTAGTATATATCAACTATAATTATTGAATTATCACGTCTTATGTAAGTTTTTTTAATTGGCTTATGTCCCGTTCTGGTGCTAATGTACGTAATTATATAAAATGCCTAGGTGCTAAAAGATGAAACATGCAAGAAATTATCATCTAGGCTTAATTATAAAAGAATAAAATCGGTGAAAAATATATTAAGCAAAGTGAAAATTTAAAATTGGAAAATTCAAATTGAAAAGAAATTTACGCATTTATTTAAATTTATCAAGAGCGATAAATTATTTCAGATGATTCAGAAAAACGTTTTAATTTTTTTTTTCATGTTTCTTTTTTACTACACAGTTCGCAATTAACATTCACTTAGAAGCAAGGATTTTCTTTTGTCTTGATTAAATTATTGTAACGCATTTTTTACAGTTGTTAATAGTTGTTGAACATCTGTTGGCCTTTTAAAAATCTCCGTTTGAAAAAGATAAAACAACGATTAATTAATATAGACTTTAATTAAGTTTTGTTTACGGTGATTTAACATCCCTTAAATATAATAAAATAGTAAAAATTGCTTTGATTTATTATTTTAAACATTTAATATAAAGTTCTATACAAAAGTATGTAGCAAAAAAATTGATTTGAAAGGTTTCTCATGTTTTAATTCAAATATCTGTACTAGGAAAAATATTATAATGAGTATTGTATAATAGTGAATGGAAGTCATCATTTTAGATATATTAATTTTGATGATTTTAAGGGTTAAATCTATGGATTATATGATGAAAATTTAATGCAAGTAGAACAAAATGAGCTTTTATAGTGCAAAATTTACCATAATAGAATATTTTATTCAATTGGCTGAATATCGCGGTCCACTAAACCGACCAAATGCCACTTATATAATCGCATAAACGGTCGTTGTACCTCCATAAAGAAAGCTCATTGATAGTTTCCTCTACTATTTTTCCGTTGGAAGCAGTTCCCATTGGAAAAAGCTCTCATCGAAAAATAATAGAAGTGATGTTCGTTTTTGTCTGGTGCAACGAAGAACTTGCAATACAACAGTACACTGACTTGGGATCTACTGAAAAGTTGAATGTCATTAAATGCAGTGGTGTTGTTTAACATGACACAATCATTAAAATATGCATATATTGATTCGGATTTATTTTGAAACTTTCATGGCTGAAAAACCGAGATATTAGTCTCCCTAAAAATAAGCTGCTACTTGCCTGAAAAAATACAACCAAGCTCAAATAAGTACTAAGTTACTAACTATAGAATATAAAAAAAACTATGCATTTAATTAATTATTTAGATTTTTTTACTTGCGTTTGCAATGAAATATAAAGAAGGCAATTTGTCGTAAACATTATGACGATAACTAAGTAAAATAATGGCTAAAATTAAAATTATAATCATTTTGATATTAATATTTTTTTATACCATGTTCGCTCCCAAAGTGGAGCATGATATGTATCTACACACTCTAAAGTGGAATATATGTATCTCCGTAATATGAAGACGTCTCGACAAACTATTTTTCATGAGAATTGTTTGTCAGATAATTGCTCAACCCAAAGGGTGTCCAGTTCTGCATTTTTAGATTTTTTAAATTCGACAGATGTAGGAATTGAACTCGCATTCTCGGGATTTGTATTTTGAACAATGTTAGGTTGTCCTACAAGCAGATAACAGAACCTTATTTCTGACTTTATAGTGTGATCAATTACATTAAATTATGAATATCTTAGTTTGTCATAGTGGATATTGAAATATAAAAATTATCTTAGAGTAGATCTCTTTTATTATCTGTATTCATTATTATTTATCACTAGTATTATAAATAATACATTTCAAGTGAATAATCGTAATTATGAAAAGAATAAATAAAGAAAAAAAAATTTCATATTATTTTTCAGAAGATAGTTATTTGAGTATTTGTAGTAGATACTGTGAGGAGTGTATTTAAAAATTGAATTTACTTCACTATGAAAAAATTTTGATCAAGTAAATTTTGTATAAAATAAAAATAAAACATTAAATATATTTTAATTATTTGAATATATTTTTGATCACAGAAATACCTGCTTATTAACAGAAGCACCACTGGATTGCTGTTTGAATCCAGTTTCAGGTAAGAGAACATTCCAACGAATATCCCAAGTAATATATATTGGAAAACTTTTACGTGCAGCTTTTATTGGGAATTTAACTGAAATTCTATTTATTTTATTTATATTTCCAAGTGCTATCGAAAAATCCATTGATATAACCTTTAAGACGTAATACTATTGGTTAATATCAATAAACCTTAAGCGGTTAGAAAAACATAAGCTATCAATTATAATATACCTTAGTTGTCAAAAATAAAGCTTCAAATTTCTCGATACGTAATTCATTGGCTTATTACGAAACGATAATTAAAATTTACAAGTCATTATTATTAATTTATCTTTTTAATATTTTGATAACAATAACAATAGAGCCACATAAAGAAACAATCATGTAGGTATACTGTTAATTTATCAGCATGGAAATTGAAAAATTTATCTGTTTATTGAAAAATATATAAAATTAGGATGTTAATCTTTTAAATATATGTATATCGTTGCTTTGAGATTGGTTTGTCGAGTTGATCAACCGTAAAATGATCAGGAGATGAAAAAAAAGCTTATTAAAAATGCCATTCAACTGCATACAGGTAAACGAATAAAGTTTTTTGAGCTAAATACTTATTTAAGCCATATAGTTTCTGTATTTTAGTATGTGACATTTAAATTACAGTATGTAATGGTTGCATAAACTATCTTATTAATTGAAAATACATTTTGTTTTTCAAATCAAGCTCCATGAATATTCCATAATACAATCTTAAAGCTATGATTTAACGACAAACAATATCGTGTTTTTGCAAATATTAAGGAAACATTTTTTTAACGAACGATGATAAATTTGAAAAAAAAAATTGAACTGAAAATGGGTTGATTGTCTAGCAGGTTATATAGTAAGATATTAATTTTTTATTTGAAATTTGAACCAACTGTTTACTTAGCCTAGAGGCTAAATCAATTCACTCAATGTTTTTAGATAATTAAAAATACATAAATTAGAAATATTCAATATCCATGTTGAATACCGCTACAAGCTTTTAAAATACAGAAAGCTTTCGTATATCAATACTTTTTGTCGATAGGTGCTACTTCAATTTATATTTAAGTATTTCCTGGTTATTAGTCATCACTACAAACAAGACTTGATTTGGGATTGAACTTTATCATATTGAAAAGTTTCTATGATAAATACGTTGTCACAGAATTATTTATGTATGTCATTCGAGAAATAGACGCAGAATAAGAAAAAACTCTGACTGTGTGAAGTAATAAACAGATATTACATTTTATCTCCCGTGAATTATATTCTGTTATCCTAAAAACAATACATTTACTAGTTTATCCAGAATAGGTTAAAAACGGAAACAGAAGACGGTGAAAAGATGCGTTAGCTTTGTGTGGCAGCAAAAAAATAATAAAAAAAATACATTCTATTTCGAGATTTATTAGTGGTTACGTTTTTCAGGCTTCTGTATTTTATTTGTTTAGTAATCGCTTCGAAAAAAAGCATGTTTTGTTAAAAAAAAGATTTTTTACAAGATGAAAGTATATTTTGTACTATAAAATTCAAACAGTAAGCACTCATAATTTTCTTTTTGATTTAGTGGGCAAATAGTACCAACAACAATAAGTATTTTTTTTCTTACTTAACTCTGCAATATTTAACAAGGAATAATTCTAGAAGACTATAGATAATCAAAGATTACTACATAAAAGTGAGTGCATAAAACCTTGAAACTATCAGTGCATGAAACCTATCAGAAAATAGTCGAAAATTATGATACAGTTCGTATGCGTGTGTTTTTTACTGTTTTATTTGTTTTTAATTTCAATTATTATCAGAATTTCAATTAGAATCATATTTGAAATTTTATGTTTTATATATGGTTATTTTTTGTAAAATTACACATTATAACTTTATGTATTATATTCTCTTTCTATTCAATTTTTTTATCATTTATTTATTAATCATCTTGAATAGGGATTACTAAAAATGCCGACGTAATTATTTTTTTAATTATTTCAATACAAACTCATAGTGATGATAGCTATGTTTTAATTATTTTTGAACAAAATCGGAATTTGTAACTATATAAATGCTAATAATTATTATTTTAACGTTTAAATACAATAAAACTATATGTTCAAGTATTCACTGTAAAATCTCTTTTTACTGAAAAAATAGACAGAGCGAACCATGAAAATTTCAATTTTGTCGTTGAGTGTTTGAGTGTACAGCTTAAACGTTGTCACGTGAAAAACAGTGACAGGCTGCGCTTGTTATCGCCGCACCAACAATTACGATTCGTTGCATAACGAAAGTACACATTTCGTTAGAAGGAATAACGAAAGCTTGCAACTGAAACATATGGTACACTCAACAACAAACTATACTTTCGTGAATAAAACACACCAACTACGTTTATCGTGTATCTTTGAATAATTATGTTATGTACAAAATTATATATTATAATATTGGATAATAGTACCATCGTTTTCAATATATATTTTTCGACTGTAAATTTTATGTATTAAAATAACATTTAAGTCATTCAAAAGATGTAATGCTGTGATATAACGTATTCCTCATTTTAAACATAGACAAAAAATTAATTGAACAATATTTTTCATAAAGACTGTAGAAAGGAAAAAGGACGTAACACTAAGTTTTTTCAAAATATTTTTTTCGATAGTCAGAGGGTATATCAAAAGAATGCAAGCTGAGGATGTTGAATAAGTATCTAAATTAAGCAGCTAAACATAAAAAGGATGGTTTGTCAATTTTTTTACCAGGAAAAAGGACTTCCACAATATCAATTTTATTGGTTATCACTATCAAATCAAAAAAATACATTGTGATCAAATAAGGTAAATAAAATACTAATTTTAGTCTTAACAATGGATATATTGCATATTTTGAGTTTGGCCCAAAATCGTTAAATATAGGTTTTTTTGCATTACTATAAAATTTTCTCTGTGTAGGTTACGTCTTTTTTCCTTTCCACAGTGGATTTAATAAAATTAAAAAATAATACGTTCCTAATTTTGAATGTTTTGTAGTCATCTTTACATATCGTTTTGACAAAATTGATTGTTAGATAATAAACAAACTCACTGAGCATCCTCTATATAATATTTTGATCAAATTTTATAGAGCTCCCAGATTTAATTTAAAGACTTTCTAAATAGAAAAAAAACCTATTATTTAGTCGGCCATCACATCGATTAATTGTATTTGGATGAATTCAAAAAATGACTGCAAAAAGATATTAAGAAATCAGTTACCAGTAACTGACAAATGAACAGTTAAATTATTAATATGATACCAAATTTATTAGATCTACAATATATATGTATTTAAATCTAACGTAAAAATTTATGATGAGGTTGATGCTTTCTACTGTTTAGTCTTTAATAGATGTTCGTATGTTTGAGAGGTGACTATTCAATTTGTAAAACGATATATTATAGGAACGTTTGTATTATTGTTTGTGTGTTTTGTTTCAATATATATATAATGGCCACAAATATTGTTAAGTACATGGTAAATAAATGTTTAACACAAGAGAAATATGTTTTCACAGTGTAATAATGCATTTTAAACAATTCAATAGCGTTAAAAAAAGAATTAATTAATTTTCAATATTTTCTACTTATTGATTTAAACGATCCTAGATAGACTGACTAAAATTTCACATAAATAGAAAACAATTGAGTGCCATAATTCTATTTTAAATTTCATTAATTACAAATAAAAATTAGTTTATAATTTCACTGGAAACATTATACATACACTGGACAAATGTTATACAACATCCAGTTTGGTTGTACTCATTTTCAGGGGAATATTTTAATTACACTTCCCTCTGAGGTAAATGGTACACACGGCTACGGTTAATTCAAACCAGATTGAAACTAGAGAAAATCTCTTTAAATAAGTAACCAGAGAAGAGACGTGCAGACTAGAATAAAATACAAGAACCCAGGTTTGCAAATAACCTTTCATTTAGCGACCTAAACATAAATATATGCAGCATCCTTTTCTATGCAATTAGGTGTTGTGTGACAATTTTGAATTATTAATTAAGTAATATCGTATTATACAAGGTTTTGGCGCAAATTTACTATCTCAATTTTTGAGAGTATTATTAATTATACAGGTGAGATTAAAAACACACTATTTAAACGATTTATTTGTAGAGATGCTTATGAAAAACCTACATTTTATAGATCTGAAAACAAAATAATAAAGTTGGAACAGTTTTTCGATACATGTAAATTTCAGATGTCAAATACTTACGGGACACGCATATAGTATGATGAAATAAGACATTATTAGGTAATTTTCAGCAAAAAGTGGAGTTAATACGTAATTTTAATTTAGTATTACATGCTTAAGCGATTGTAAATAATTAATGTAATACCTGTAAATGGTTTTGGGATTGAAAGAAAATAAAGCTCATAAATTAATTTAATAAAATCTCGTCATAAATTACGTAATTTTGTTGGTCGTATTAATTATATGTTTTATAAAAATTGTTAATGTTTATTTCATGTGATGTATAATTTGGAAATGAAGCAATTCTATTTTGATCCCTACTTAAACAATTAATTTACATTAATATTAAAATATTAAAAGCAACACAAACTCTTCAATAAAGTATACGAAAAAAAATTTGATACAGCTAATTTCATCAAATACATTAGTCTTTTACTGTAATATTATAGTTATTTTTAGTAATTATAAAAATAGAAATGCGTTTTTTGCTTATTGTTTTTCATTTGATATCACAAACGAATGTATACTTTGAAAGTAGAAGTTGCTTTATATAAACTATGGAATAATTTGTCTCCCCGGTAGCGTTGTTGGTAGCGTGCGCGCCTAGCAATCCGGGGAATG
>JAGVSQ010010151.1:0-13118 GCA_022683975.1 Rhyacophila evoluta
CACTGCCCACATACAATGTAGCCTGAAGATGCCGAAAGGCGAAACCCGGGTCGCTTACAGTGATCAAATATGGAAATTTACCAGTTTTAAATAATTTAGAATGTTACAACTATTTAAACGAATTTTACAACACGACATCTGCTTTGTACGTATTTATTGTAAAGCGTGTTCGATTTAAGAACTCCGATAATTCTCGTAAACTAATGAAGAGTGAGTTTACAGTTTCACTGATAAGTCAGTTATAATATATAATATAAATGCACACACACTGCACACACACTACACACACAATGCACACTAGCACGGCTCGTTACTGCTAAAATTACATTCACATTAATCACATGACAATTATTATGCAGTTACGCGTTAGCCCGCGGGTACGATAGATGCCACGGTGACAGAGCGACGGCGGTAAAACGAGGTAAACAGAGATGAAAAACAACCATAAATAGGAGAGTGAGTAATTTGTTGTGACGGCAATGATTTGTCACGCTGCCGAATAAGCTCACTCAACTATTTATAGCTATTTTGCATCTCTGCTACCGTCGCTTTGTTGAATATTGAAGACAGTACATATCAGACATTTCGACCGTAGAAGAAAAAAGGACGTAACCCACATAAAACGAATTTTGGACACATAGAAAAGAAACACAGAAAACGTCTATTTAACGATTTTGGACTAAAATCTAAATATTGAATAAACACAACTTTAAACTGCTCGCAGGCCAAAACTTGTATTTAATTTACTCAAACTGACATTATTTCAACAAAATATTTAAGAAAAACCGATAAACTTGTTGTAATGGAAGTCCTTTTTACTGATCGAAAATTTCACAAGCCCTCCATTTTTTTCAATCTTTAAAAAATCTTTAATAAAGCTAAATTTAGATACTAATTTAAAATTTGCAGCCAATATATTTATAAGGTGTATTTTTTTGAAAAAACTGAAGGTTATGTCCTTTTTTCTTGTCGATTTGTTAAATTGTCCAAGAGAACCAAAAGCCTTATAAAAAATATATATTGAGAAATTAAATACACTTTCGAGTGAAATAATGTTTCTTTTAATTAATTTCTCAATACTTATTTTTATAAGGTTTCTTGGTCCCCCTAAAAAAAATATTAAATGAATGATACGTGTTGTCAACTTATGGCCATCAAAATAATGATATATTTAATGTCGAAATATTTTAGCGTAAAACATCTTTAAAAAATATGTATTATATTGAAATATCACTGTATATACATGGCGAATAATTTAAACAATGATAATGCAATATTTCTAGCTCCAAGAACGAACAAACTGTTTAACCCTTTCACGCTACGTTGTTTTTCCGAATATATAAATATATTTTACAATAATAAAACTGTAATAAATAATTTAGAATTTAAAATCAATTTCCATCAAGCACCACCAGTCAAAAATATTAATTAATTATATCATTTCGATAGGACGTGTATTGAATAGTATATATCCTGATTATCGAATAAAAGCTACTTTGAATGCTTCTTTATTTTTTCTACAGTCGATATAAAAAGTCTTAATTGGTCAAGCAGTGATGTAAAGAATATGGCATTGTTATGCTTCATTTTAATAAATTAAGTAAAAAGGGAAGGAAAAATATGTAACCTATTCCAGGGCGTGGCGTCAGTGGCAGCAGAGCCCGCGACCGAGTAGACGTCCTGGTCGCGCTGCTGCTCCACCCCTCCTCCCGAGCAGAGGTCTCCGCTGGATCGCGCCCTGCGGCCCTTCAGCTGGCCACTGTCGCCACCTTCGCGCCCCGCGGCCTGCGACGAAGAGGAGGCGTGCCGGCCGACGCTAGCGCCCATCGCGCACCAAGCGCCGCCGCTCACGGCATCGCCGCGGCGCCACGCCGGCTGCTCGTCCTCGCCTTCTGGCGAAGCACGATCGAGACGCTCGAGGACTAGTTCTGCTGCAAACAAAAATAACATAATTATTAGTCTACCGCTTCTCTGTGGCATATACAAAGGGTCTTATTTGTAATTTTGATATAAACCACTACGAATTCATTACATTAAATTAGTAATGTCTTCCTGGTAGGGTGGTTGTCAGCGTGCGCGCCTAGCAATCCGGGAAATGCGGGTTCGATTCTTCATCTGACAGATTCCCCGGGGGAACATATGGATCTACAGAGCGTGAAGATATCCACTCCGAAAGAGGAGTATATGTATCTCCGCAATGTGAAGACGTCTTGATAGATTATTTTTTACGAAAATTGTTTATCAGACAAATACTCAACTCAATGGGCAAAAAAATGTTCTAAAAAATATCTATCTTCGTTTAAAATCCAGCATCCAATTTTTCGGAATCACTATAATTACAGTATTCGTATCACTGAGATAGAAAAGGATCACTGAGAAATTATTGATATAGTCCGAACCAAACGTAAATTAAAATGTCAAATATTTTACATAGTTTACATAGTGTACTCGAAATTCTAAAAGAACGAGACGGTAGCAAAATCGGAGGCAGAAAAAAACAAGACGCCATAATAAAATCAAAAGCTTTATCTGAGAAGCTTTCACCTTGCACGCCGCCCAGAAAGGTGTTGTCTTTTGGGATTTGGGTCGGATGCGAGACTATATGCCCATTGGGTTGAGCAATAATTGTCTGACAAACAATTCTCGTGAAAAAAAATCTGTCAAGACGTCATCCATATACTTCGCTTTTGGAGTGAATATCTTAGATCAATGTGCTCTAATTTGAGCGAAAATGGTATAATAAAAAGAAGAAGAATGATTTAAACTGTATGATGTTGTTGCTTACACTGTCAAAATAAAATAGCAATCCGTCCGATTTGTTTGCAGTTATTTCGTCATATGTTGAACACATCAGCTAAGTAAAGCTCTCCGACCACTGAGAGCAATTGATCTACTTTTCCAAAAACTCTGAATCACTGGGAAGATTTGTACCCTCATTAATGATCATTAATTTTATATTGAACAGTTTTATATTTTAAACTCTTACGTGAATGATAATAAAATGGAGTCGCCAAGTCTATTTTTACGTGGGTAGACCAGCTATCTGACAAATCAAGCAACATAAACAAAAAAATCAGAAAGAATATACCACTTCCAACCTTCAAAAAGAAATGCGAGTACAATTAGGTATATATTTTTATATACATTACAAATATGAAAGAAGCCACATGAGAAAAATTCAGAAAATTATATATTTAAACTAAAATAAATATAACACGACGTAATAATTTGTATACCATACAATTCAAAAATTAATGAAAGCTCAATTTTCAAAGCTGTCCCTCCGAAAGCTTGTGGAGATGAAAATATAATCCATGATATTAAGGAACATTAACAAGTTATATTAGTTAATTTTATGATCACTAAGATACAAGTTGAATCAATCAATTATAGCCGATACGATACAATTGGCCCATTTGATTGACCAGTTAAACCAAAATGGCTGTATCGGGCTTATGTAAGGATTTATAAACACCATCAATTATTGAGCGTTCTGCTATGACTAAGTGTCTTTTGATTTCTAAGCAGTATTGAATACACTTTTTTAATTACACTATAAGTAACATAAAGATATATTAGAGTATCAGGGTACTTTTTTTATTAATATACAACATTCAATCTACAATAATTCAACCTACACATCCACATATAATATAATATAATGCATTGAGAACACGGTGATAAATAAAAGAGATTGGCTGAGAGACAGTGAAAGTAAAGGCATTTTCTAAGTCGTGTATATGTCTCATGGTCAAATTAATCAAACGTGATAAGAAGAGGTTGGAAAATCTATAAAAATCCTTTCTTGGCATTAATTCAGGTTCTTTATTAAAAAAATATTATAAAATATGAGAAATTTAATAAACAATGCTTTTGTAATACATGTATATTTCATATAGTAAGTATATTAGGAATTGTAAATGCGGACTATCAAAATCGAAGTTTGACCAGTAGTAGTTAAATATTGATATCATTATTTTTACTGTGGCTTAATTTTCAACATAATAAACAAACAGTGGAGAAGTATAAAATGGAAATGAAGAAGCAGGTTCAAGAAACGACGAAAAATTGACTAAACTTTAAAAGCAACCGGTGATGAAGTTAAGACTGATTAATCAAATTAATATTTGTCATTCAAACAATAAAGGTATTATCGCATTTTTAAAGAAATACACAAAGATTAATAAAGGAAATTTTCAAATGCCTACTTTGAAGAACGATATTATTTTTATAAAAAAATGTCTTTAACGCAAAATTTCCGACCGCTTTACTACGCATATGAGAGTAGATTGCGAAATAATTATAGAGCTTTCATAAAAAAGGCTTTACAAGTATTATGCAATGTGTTTTTAAGATTAATTTTATTATGAAATCGGGCCTTCATGCTATATTTTACAAGGAATTGATAAGTTATGGGTTTACCTAGATTACATCTGTTTGTAAATTTCAATTGAAATCCTCAGGCAGTCTGTTATAATTCACTTCGGTTTATCTTGATCGAGGACTTACTCAGTACCATACCAAAAAGTAAATACACGTAGATTTTGTTTAAATAAGTTCGGAAAATCCATCTAAAAATATCAACCAGAAAATGAAAACTCCAAACGGAAAATTTTGGAGTATTTCAAAAGTAAGCACGAAAACAAAATCTAAGCCATCGCTTTGATAATTAATATTTTAAAACAAAAACGAAATGTAGCGGTATCATACGAAAATAAAATACGACTTAATGAATAGGCACTGTTATCTTATTTGGAAATATTTATACAGAGATGTGATTTTATATCATATAAAATAAATTTGCCTTTAAGAAAAATAAAAACTGCAAAGTGTGATAATGGTCTAACCCATGTTTTATTTTTACAATAAATAATTGATAAATAAGATGGTGGATGACACAGAAATTAATAAACAGAGGTGTCTACAATGTAATTGTAACTTAGACTGAAAGCTTTTTAATTTACTTATGACTCTTTGATGGTAAAAAGATAAGTGTGCATAAGCTGTATGTATTCAAAGATACAGTTCTAGATGTCCTATGGGTTGGGGAATTGGCTGACAACCATTTTTTTAAGATAAATCTTAACGTATTGATGATCGTATTCTCCTTATTCTGAAGTGGATATGAATAATGAATTAATTTTTAAATTTATAATTTATTCTATAAAACAGAAAAAAGGGTTTCTGTCTATCATAAGAACTTCTCGCAAACGGTAAACGGAAGCGACGTAAAATTTTCATGTCATTTTGGCTGCCTTTTCTAGGTCAATTGTGCTTTGCTCAAATTCCAAGTTGACGAGGCTGTCAACCAATTGCTCAAATGTTTGGCCAGAACTTTTATCATTTCAACTTTTAACATTATAATTAATTGTTGGACTACATTTTGTTGACGAGGTTACATGAGCTTCACGGCGATGAATTTCATTCAACTTCCAACAAGGACGAAGGATCTCTCATCATTTTTCATCATCACCGATGACTAACAAGAGACTAAAGATATTTTAAATAGTCAAATATTAAAATAAAACTCTTGAATAAAGAATGAGTTTAAATTTGAATTTATCGCGGGCAAAACCGAATAAAATAATGCTAATTATAGATGCTGTTTTTTTACATTGGTTTGATAATCAACCACGTCTGGTAATAAATAAAACTATTCAGGAAAGAAATTAGGGATATAAACTTATGCGATAAATTTGAGATGAACCAGTAAAATGGAATTAAGAAAATAAAAGAGTTGGCTACGGCAGAAAGGAAGTTCTCGTATACCGTTAAATGAATGCGAAGTCGTAAATAGTAATAACATCGTCTGGGCGTGAATTAAGAACATTTCCGGTCTAGTTGGACACACAGCAAGCTGCATTCGCCTTGGAGAGCTTTTGGGTTTCCGTATCATAAAAATTGGAGATCACTTAAACTTGGCACGGTGTAAGTGGCCCAACGGGCGTCGGCCGATAGTACTTTACTGTGCTCAAAGCGCAGAATGCTACCGGCATTTAAAAGTTAGCGCTCGACGAGTTTCATATTTTAAAAGCTTGAAGTTAATAACTTGAATAGAAATTACAATAAACATTTTTGCAATTAAAAAGCTCGACATATCTGCATTTTTATTGTAAAGTTTACAACGCAAGAATGCCAAATACGATTTGATGAATGTTCCAAAATAAGAAAAAGTTTTATGCAACTATTTTTGTGCTAATAATTACGCATAAAAGAGGTTTTCAAAATATCAGTATCCTTTACGCGTTAAAGATAGATATATTTTTATTACGCGCATGATAAAGCAATACCTCGTATACCACACAGCAAAAAAATATAAAGGAAAGGAGTCTATATAATCGATATCATTAAACCAAATTCCGTCACTTTTTAAATGTCAACTTTAAAAAATATTAGTTTATTTAATGTTGACATAAAATAGGATTCGATTTATTGATGATAATTAAAGATTTTTTTTTTCATTCGATATAAAATTTGTCGTGTGGTATACGAGGCGTTGCTTTGTCACGAGCGATCAGCTTTACATAATATATAACAATTCGGTATTGATATTGTTTATTCACGGATTTATAGATTCAATGATAATTCATCCAAATATTGAATTCATGAATAATATTTATTTTTTAATTCACTTCAGTATATTTTATAAAAAAAAAGAATACCAAATTTTCCCAATTGAGGTGCGAGTTAAATTGGACGAAGCGAAAAATTGTAAAGAAGGCTTCAATCAGAATTTCGGTATGAAATTAATTACAATCGTAAATATATTATATACTGCTTAGAATACCAAGCGAGAAATTTCCATAAAATGCAAATTTAGTAACGTAATTGGAAAATTGTAAAAAAAACTTCGCTTAATTAAAGAACGTATAAATAATACCTCTGTGATATTTATTGTATTTTTAACCAACGCGATAAACAATGCAACACGCCTGTACGAGTACCTGCATTAGAATTTTCTATTTGTTAAATTTACTATATACATAATAAAAATTAATTGTTGGACATTAATACTAAGATATAAATTATATCGTATGCATTATATTCTAAGGATTTAAAAATTTATGCCTGTATTTGTTCATTATATAATATTGAAAATCATACGTAATAGAAAGTGACGGATTTTTAAAACCCGAAAAATACAGGACTGGTTGCCCATTGGGTTGAGTAATTGTCTGACAAACAATTCTCGTGAAAAATAATCTGTCAAGACGTCTTCAGATTGTGAAGATCCATATACTCCTCTTTCGGAGTGGATATCTTCACTTTGTGTAGATCCATATTGGGAGCGAACATGATTAAAAAAAAAACAGGAATAGATATGTTTTTAATATAATTATTAAACGAGCGCATAGTATTTATTCGAAAGTCGATACTGAAATATGAGAAAAAAAAATTGAGCGATGGTGAGTGTTTTTTTTTTTTTTTTGTCATGTTTGCTATAAAAGTTACGTATATGAATATATGCATGTTGTGAAGATGTCCACTACAAAAGATGGTGTATATGATTTTTTAACGTTTAGTGACTGGCTGTCAATCAATTGCGTAATCTATCGGACTGATTCCTGCATGTTTGAAGATTCACAGCAGGATATACCAAATGTGGAAATTAAATTCGCAACCTCCAGTTAAAAAGCGCGTACGGTAGCCTCTCAGCCACCGTAATACCAAGAAAAATTAAAAAAAACAGATTAAAATTCAATAGATGTTTTTCAGACATTGCAATATATTTATTAATTGAGGCTATAATTTGAAGAAAAAAAAATTAGGAATATTGTATATATTTTAATTTCATTTAAATCATGACATCTACTATTTATAATTTCAAGGAAATTGCGTTGGAAAAACACATACCAGAGTTGAATAATTGTACTCAGCCGTATATTTAAAAATGAGTAATTTTTAATATTCACTCTAAAATATTAACCAGACCACTTAAAAGAAGTGCTTCGCCTACCTATGTAACGAGAAAAAAAAACATGGCATTGCCTTATTATCCAGAGGGTGTAATTTTAATAGAGTGTGGAGGGACGGGAGTAAAACAGAGGAGTAACTTTTGCGAGGAGAAGATTCAAAATTAATATCCATTATCACAGTTTCCGCTGTCGGCCGCCGGGGGACGGCAGACTTCCGGTCATAACGACCGAGGATGCGGAAGCGGAGCGCTATCTCGTCGAAAAAGAGAACTACTATGGCGGTCCAATAGTAGATTTGGTGAGACGCCTGGGTAGTTTGCATAAAAGAATCAGGTGGCATCAGAGCGTAAGTGAAGCTGAAAAGCTTGAAGTACTTTTAGTACCTAACTTCCTTCCTAACACATTTGAGAAACATTGAGTAATTTCACGTGTGGTCCATTTGTCTAGGACCCCAATTGATATTTTTTTACAGATGTGATCGACTTAAATTTACTTCTGATATTCTACGATTTACCGTCTTGAAATTATGATTTTAGATATATGTAAACAGATTTTAATGAACAGAGAACGGAAAAATCCTTGAAATATACAAATACGAAGATTGTACTCATTCATTTTTTTTTACTGCAAAATCAGTGAAGTAATTTGAATACTTTACCATTAAATTATCATCGGTAGAGATTTTTCGTCATTTTTTTCCGGATTTATGGGCACATTTTATATAGGTACGTATAAAAGACTAGACAACCGATGGATATTCAACCGAAACTCACAAAAAAGCAGTGGTTTATTACAGTGAGTATCGTGTAGTTAAATATTTAACAAATTTGTTACACACATGTACGATTCGTTTAGCATTAGAGAGGACTCAATAAATCTATAAATTCCCCCATAGTCTCGTATAAACTGAAATTTAACGAAAGATATGGATAATGAATGTTAATAATCGATTGCTAACCAATTTCCAAGCAAGTACATGTCACGATGTGTTTAGATTATGGACACGCCAATAAAAATTTGGAATGGATATAATAATTCATATACTTTGATGTATTTATTTACCTAGAATAAGTATTAATTACTTCGTGTAATTAAAATTTTTGCTTCATCTACAATGATTATGCAGTAAAGAAACTTTACAAATTTCAGAAAATATTGATTACTTATTGATGAAAAACGATAAATTATTATTAAGAAAAACAAACTTGTGCCTAGCCTGTAGACGTGAATGAATAAACACGAAAACAATTTTATCGAGCTTAAAAACAAGGAAATTCGCAAATTCGTAAGATATAAGTTGTTAATTGTAAAAGTTTTTATTTTGACCCTTCATTATATTTGCCTTAAAATGGGCTACGAAAGCTTCTGCAAGTGGCGTTACAAAATATAAGCTTTTACACCAAAGTTGAACTACGAAATCGCAAATACACAATCTGAATAAACTATTTTTTTTATTCACAATGATTACGAGTATAATCAAGAGGTTAGCTTGCCTGTATATGAAAAGCAGGTTTGACTTCTACATCTATCGGAATTTAAAATAATTTAAAATGCAAGATTGAATATCCATTGGGCTGATTAATAATTGTCTGAAAATCAATGTTCGTAAAAAATAATCTGTGAAGTCATGTTTTCACATTACGGAGATTAATATATTCCGCGTTTGGAGAAGACTTCTTCACACTGTCGATGTAAATGACTGAAAATACGAATATGTACTGTATAAAGAGAGGTTTGCTGCAAGTCTTAAATTGAAACTCAAATAATATAGGCACTCATTCCATATGGATCGCGTTGCATTTCAGTTTTTATAGTGGCTATAAAAATGTCCTAAACGAACTGAAGTGAAAACTCAACGCCGAGTAAAAGAAAATGGGAAATAGATGTATCCAAAAGTCTTTCGTTTTCGATTTTGCATGCCCAAAAAGAAAATCTATGAGTGATGTAAAAATATACCCCCACGGTATAAGCCCAATGCATAAAATTTCGTACACTTCCTGTATGGTAGTATCAATTTATTATTTTATGGATAACTAGATAAAGTTTAGCATATCCAATAAATAACCTATATGCTTTTTGGAGTGCATATTAGAAATATTGTGTACCAAAGTTAGATTTTTAAGTTCTTAGAAGTATTTTTTTTTTTCATCGACGTATTTTATCTTTAAACATTTTAATTTGCAAACAAAATTGAATTAGTATTCGATGTATTAATATATTATGGTAATTAAATAAAAATATGGGATGGAAAAACATCGGCCGATATCGCGAATTGGGATGCAAATTTTCCACACATAATATGATGTTATTTTTTTCGAAAATTCTCCGTATAAAAATAGAACGAGACAGGCTCGGTGTTTTGATGCAAATTAGCGTATTGTATAATGGACCGTAAAATGGTAGTGGAAAAAAAGATTAATCGTCTGCGAAGTTTCCGGGAGAAAAAATAATGTTTTATTTTTTTCGTCTCAGAAGGATCGATTTTTAAATTAAGTCGGGAATAGCTGAGAAAAAAGATTTGAACTCTTTCAGTCAATAACAAAAATCTAAGAACGTATTATATTAACGAGAAAAATATACATGAAATTAGTGTGTGTATGAGTCACTTCTAGACTCATGCACTAAGTAAGGAGGGTTGATGTTTTTTTTGGGAAGATTCCATGTATACACTACAATATAAAAAGACTTTTCGAAAGCCGATCGTAAGTACATGGAGACGTACCACTGTTTTTTAATATCTTACAACTGCAATTCATCATTTTAAGTACTATTACATTTTTTGGGTATGCATTTAGATCATAAGCTTTACTTATATACTTATAAATTTGCATAGTTGTAATTCTTTTCGTTGTGTGATTTCTGCTTAACTGTTTTGTCAGTTCAAAGGCTCGGTGGATCTTTATTTATTTTAAAAGCTTTTGTTTGGCTTCACTCGTTAGTTAGTTCAGACGTATGTCATTTCTCTTAGTTATCTTTAAGTAGATTTGTTTAATAATAATATCCATGGCCTCGTGTTTATGAGTATGTTACTGTTTCATATCTCTCAAACCCTTACACCCTTTCAAAAAAATTAAAAATTTAGGAAACACTATAAATATTAATGCTATTTTCATATTAATCATTTGACTGAATTTTAAAACTTTCTTTGATCAAGCAACTTTGCACTTTTACATGTATTATATTTATGCAATTTAATAAAGTTTTTAGCAGCTATTATGATATTATATCCTTTTATTTTGCTTTTCTTTAACATCGTTCTTTGTAGGAAGATTCTATAAATAAAGTACCATTGAATTAGTATAACTTAAAAAGCTTCAAGCGAAAGCTCCGAGGAAGTTTCAGCGATGAACGAATTTTAATAAGTTTATCAAATCATAGACATAGAGTGGCCACCACTGTAGTAAAGTACATTACCGCAAAGATTAAATTAATTTAATGTTCGCCTTACAATAAAAAGATTTGCATATTTTTCAGATACTTTCATGAAACGACGCCGATAAGAGAGCGTGTATTACGCCGCAAAAAAGTTATATTTACATTCCATTACTATTAAAAACTCTTTGTCTACAATGTAAAATGGGAAAAATACTCAGAATGTTTTCTTAGCGGAAGCCAGTAACATTTCACCGGAGTAAGTTGGCTACATTATTTATAAAAAAGACTTTTGTAACATTCTACCCCACGTATAATAAATATAAATTGACTATAGAAAGAAAAAAGGACATATAGAAAAATTACAGGAGGCACAAAAATAATGTATATTTTGCCTTGAATTGCAAAAAGGCTAACATTGGTGTTTTATTTATCCAATCTAGAATTTTTTTTTAAATTATTTAGGAAAAATAAATAAAATAGATATGGTACAAGTCCCTTTTTTCTGGTTGCAAATTTTTTCGGCCATTATTTTTCAAGCTCAAAAGTAAAATTTCCTTTTTTGTGTTTGTTTAAGGTGTTTTAAAGCTATTATGGTTACATTGCGCTAATTAAAAAAAAATGTTTTAAAAAAAGTAAGGTTTACGTCTGTTGTCCTTTCTACAGTAGGGATATAAAAACTAATCTGAAAATAGAAGATAATAGATAATACTATATAAATATAATGTGGACAGTTAAATAACGTAGAATATTTTTGACTGTATTTGACCCTGCTAGGAGATTTCCTATGTTATTTGTGTTATTATTTTAAGCTAAACATAATTGAGAAATTAAAGCTGGTCATTTTTAGTATACTTTAAGCTGTAACAATAAATATTTGAAAGATTTAGCAATGTTCACCAAATTGTAAATCAAACAAACAAAACGAAAAAAATGACGTTCTCATTAATGAATTGATATTGAATTTAAAAAAAAACTTGCTGTAAATTTAATCAGGGGCTACCTTAATCGATAACATGGCGTTGCAGGATATCGATACTTCACGGTGTGGAGAGCCACCTGTCAGCTGTCACCAGCTACCGGGCAGCCCTGACAAATTGCAACCTCCCTGCGAAATTTGAAACTACCCATGCTAGTTAGACAAGCCCTTTACTCGTATACGACTGATGGATTTCAGATGAATGAGATTGTTGATAAGTATATCTTCATAAATGATAATATGTATTTCAAAGTGCAACGTAAAATGACTTTCTACATAATATGTAGCTTAAATTTTACTTAAATCACCCTTCATGTCTCTACACTCGTTATGGTAGCGTATACAATGGCGTCACGAACATTAAGAACTATTCAAAGATCAGATCCGAAATTTTTTTGTTAGCATGCCTAGACTGTGCATGATTCCGATTTTAATTAAGCTTTATAAATATTGAAATTTACTGAGAAGGGAATTTTTCGATCGCCGTACGTTTTAGGTATTTTTTAAGGTCAGAATATAAGCTTTCGTAGAAGGACATCGTAATGGATGAGCAGTCAAACCAATACTCGAACTGATTAAAGAAGCTTTTTTTAACCGACATATCGAAATACAATTAACATTAAATCGAATTCTATATACTTAAAACTTAACCTGTGGGCTACTTTTGGCAAATTTGCAAGATGCGCTTATAGTTTGCGAAAATCAACATATTTACTAAAGCACTTTATATATTTCAATATTTTTTGTTTATTAAAGTAAAAATTCTATACAGAACCAATTTACCAACATCTCAGTGTTATATTATTGTCACAGCTTATATAATTATCACTTGAAACTAAGATATTGCTAAT
>JAGVSQ010010152.1:0-13117 GCA_022683975.1 Rhyacophila evoluta
ATTTTTAAGCAATGATAATTATGTGTTTTTTATATCAGTGTACAGTGTGTGAGTGTTTGTGTGTGTTATTCAGCGTCCAGCTTGGAAAATTTAAAGATAAAAGTAATTTAAATTGAAATATTATTAGTAATAAATCTAGTTAAGCATATATTGAAACATACAATAATATATAAATAGCAGCTAACTATAAAATTTAACCTTAAGTCAATACCATCGATAGCTTATATAAATATCTCACCATCGTGCATTTCTAGCATAGGTTATTATTATTAAATATTGTATAATATATACCTTATCCGTTCTAACATATGGATATACACAGTGTGAGGATGTAAAATCCGAAGGTGGAGTAGGTATATAGATCTCCGTAATGTGAAGACAAGTTTTGGCAGATTATTTTTCAATTTGTCAGGCAATTGCTCAACCCAATAGGTATTCAGTCCTGTATTTTCAGCTATTTTTATGTATTAAATATACTAAAAGTCTATTCTTTATTGTTCCAACCAACGATATAACGATAATGAAAAAACACATTGATGTTACAATCGATATAATATTACAATATTTTTATTATCCACCTCTGTTTCTGATTGACTAACACTAGACGATATAGAAGAGGGTTTCAATCCATAAAACGATCCTGGACTATAAACCATACAACTGGATGGGAAATTGCCTAACAACCAATGCACGTGAACAATAATCTGTCAAGACATGTGTTAAAATTGGAAAGATCGATATACTCTACTTTTGGAACGAATATAGTGAAAATAAAGAAAACACGATCGATCTAATTAAGAGGATTAAATCCTTGATAACATTGCTGTTTTACTGACTACACAATACATCTGTAGAGTTTTTTATAATAATAAACGTTGCATATTTCTTATCATTTAACACAAATATTTACATACCTACATACTTTTTATTTAATTTATACGTATTATGTATTATTGGACATGTTTTATTATAAAACTTAAGTATTTATTAAAAGTGTACCCAAAAGATCTGAATTGTGAATATATTATATTGATTATCCACGTATAGTGATCCTAGTCAACATCGACAAGAGAAAACATTCTATGAAATATTATATTTTCAAATTAGGGTAGGCTAGCTATGTTGATTGTATGTTATATTTGACTTTCAACGGATCTATATTATTATGAAAAGAAGGAGGGTCATATTGATAATACCTGTCTGCGTGCCTGCAACATTGACTTGTTCGTTAGTGTTTGTATCATAGATTTTATGATAGATCTGCTAAGATAAAATGTCTTCACCACCAAAATGACTCATTAGCCTCACTGACTAGCCTGCAATTTTTGATGCAGATTATGAATCAGCGAACAGTCATCGCCGTTCATTTTCATTACTATCATTATCTTTACCGGTTTAATCAGTGGCGCTCATGGATAAGAACAAGGCACACAGGACAAGTATTTTTTCGTTTCCGCCGTGTAGCAAGTAAGAAAAATGAACCTACAAAATTCATTTGTCCATTGGATATCTAACTTGTAAAGATACGTTAAATGTGTTTATTGCGGAACTTGGATCCTTAATTTCTGATGCCGAACGATTTAAGGGCTTGTCGACACAGTCACTCAGAACGTACAGAGACACGTTTTAACAATCTGAACATCGAATTGATACGCAAAAATGTATGAAACCTTGTATAAATGAATTGAATTAAGAAGATTATTTCAAGTTAACTTTCTATAAATTAATAAATAAATACGTATATATATATTATTCGCATAAGACAGTCAAGAGTTGGTGAAATGAAATAATAACAGTGTCGAAATAAGCTGATTTATTTAAGATTTCAGTTGACTATAAGAAAAAAACAAGATTTGTTATTTTACGCTGAATCTAGACATTTTAAAGAGTGTTACGAATTATAAAACAATTGTATTCCTATAAAGATGTGATCCCCCAGTAACAAATAGGAAGAGCACTCACTCTATCCCGAAGGTTATCTGCTGGGATTCCGCAGTTCTCAAGAATTTTAATAAAAGATGCAGGACTAGAAGCCTAATGGATTCAACAATTAACTGACAACCAATGAACAAAAATTATCAAGATACATTTTCACATAAATGTATACCATTTCTTGAGTTGATATCCTCACTATATAGACATCCGTGTGGTATTCTTAGAAAGCGGACATGATAAACAAAAGAATTGTTACAAGTTGTAAGATCATTTTTTTATTTGATGAAAATTGAAATGAACGCCCCTGTAAATATTGCTCGCTCACCAACAACATAACTGTTACTTATGGAAATCCGTTATCACGAAGAAAACCGACTTACCGATATCAAAACATTTATTCATTCTGTTGCATTAATTACTATGAGACACATACACATATTATGCTCATCTTTCATTCAGTCATTCTAAAGAATTTTATAATTATACTCAACGAAAGAGTTGGCAATATTTTAAAACGTATAGACGTAACATTCATTTTTTTATTACGCGGATTTTATTGTACGAGATAATCAAAGTAAAACTGTGTCGTACTTTTATATTATGTACAATAAATTGTTCAGCGATGTATGGAAAATGTTTTTAATTTTGCAAGAATTAATAGGTTGGAATAAATCATTTTTTTTTAACATTCACTCATTTGTCGGCGGCATCCGTTTTGACAAAGGAAACGAGATGTAGATGGCACTGAAGACAATTAAATTTTTCCGTTGTATAAAAGTTACACAATTGTAAAAAATATACAGTTTTGTTAATTAATATAATTCAAGTTACGTTAGAAATGAAATATGTGTACGTATACGTAACTTTAGAATGCCTACAATGTTGTGTAGTTTGTTGGAATTGTCGGCAAATTACATCATTCCTAAAAACAAACCTTAAAATTATCTATACTTAATGTTGGAAAATAGCTTGATTGGCTGGTATGGTTCTAAGTCCTAGAATCCTAGCGAGAAATGTTGCGGTTGTTAGGGATTGCAAGACGAAATTCGGAATTCCGCGAACTCGTTCTCATAAATAAAACATCGAATTTAATGCGAATTCCGAATGCCGAATTTACTTTAGCGAGCTAAAAAAAATATGATTGTTCGTTATTATCATGCATTCTAATTCCGCATGTGATTTTCTTGTGTTGATATTTCTTTCGGTTTTGAAATCGTTGTAACAATAATAAATAATAGACCATTATAAACGCTCGATACCTTTCCTTGTAAATAATTGGATAATTGAGATGATAATAGAACGATTATGGCCTGTACGAAAACCTTGGAAAAATTACCCCATGTATTTTCCCCTGGGCATTATAGTTTATGTAACTTTATCTTGATGCATGTCGATGTTTTTACTCGAGAGTTTTTAAGGATTGAGTTACTTTCGGGGGTTTTTGCCCTGTGATATCAAATTGTCCTAAAACTAATTGAGACGTCTTATCTAATATCATTCACTTCGCAAATTTAAGTTGTATATGAAAACAAATGTGCGCATACGCAGGATGTTATAAAACTATGTTTAAACCAGTTTAAACTATGTTATGTATAAAACCCTTTATTAATGAGTTAGTTTTTTATGCACACACGTTTTAAACATTAAAACATTTCACTATCAATTCAACTAATATCATAAAATCAATCGAATTGGATATGCCGATTTGTGAACAATACTCTTCAATTACCAAATGACGAACAAAATAAACTGAAAAGTTATTCCAAATTGGTAAGAATGTGTATAACATTATCACACGTGGCCACTCCCATTTCACAACCAAACGACTACTTGGCAGCAAATTTGAACGCATATGACTTATTCATGTGACATCTCATGTGTTTCTGTCAACAGAAATATAAATAATCATTAATTTCTGTACAAAACATAATAATTATAGAAAGAGCACGAGAGATTTTTTCAATGCTGAAGTCAACCTTTTTTGTAATGTTGACGTGTTTTTTTCCAGCCTAAAAATCTATGATATTGATAGATCTATTTACTATTTATATCAAGAGAAATAATAATATTTCATTAAAAAATAAAAGAATGGCTTTGAAAATAAGGTGACAAGGCGCTCGGACGTACATGTACATCCATACTCCTCAAAAGATTAAAAATATTCACAAATTTTCAACACAAATTATTTAAAACTCATTATGATATGGTTGTCTATAATATTTTGTAGTCGTTTCTACCCTTATTGTACTGTAAAACGCATTACATTATTGGAGATTAATATTATTTCGATGAACTTCAGGTAGATATTAAATTTATGTGCGTAGTTCGTTGTGGTTATATTATTCACATCAATTTTATGATAACCATCTCGATAGCACGCATTTCATCTTCTCTTCCACTAGGATGGATATACGAGATTTTAAACAAGTGCATGGATGAACTGTAATATATTAACATTAAAATGAACCTTTCCAAACAGGGCCACTTTCTTGTTTCCAAATAAGTTTATTTTAAAAATATTTTATCGAAATAATAAATTGCTCACATATATACAATAATAAAATTGTCATTTAATTAATATATTCGTAAGCATTTATGGTATGGTCTGTCGATGAAATTGAATATCAAATATTATAACTGCAATAGTTATTCACATTGATGTATTGTACGTAATACATCACAGTAATAAGATAATTCGTCGTCATATCAATACGTTTATATGATCTCGATGAGGACGAAAAAATATATTGATTTTTCACAAAGTCATAATTATTGAATTTTGTGTTACAATATGATAAAACTAAGGTTGTACAATTACTGTCCGTATTAATGCGTTCACGTTCAGTGCTACTCTACGGTAGTGAATCATAGCATCTAACAAAGACTCCGTATGCCGTATACTGAGATTTGAGAACAGATGCCTGTGTCGGATACTAGGGCTGACGTGGAATTACTTCATTAGGAACGCGAAGATAAGGAAGCGAACGGGGCACCTCCTGCCTTCTAATGCCTCTGAAAGCTTGAAACCTGTTTGTATATTCTTCCGATCGGTGGGATTCTGGAGTCCTGGAATATCGGCGAGTAAAATGGATAGGACGTACGAATGTTACATCGATCTTGGAAGATAAAAACGGCTGGCGGGTGACAGAGATTCCTGGAGGTGACACGTGGCTGCCATATAGTCAGTATAGGGAGCGGATATGGCAGAAGAAGAAGACTGAAAACACCCATTGGCGTTCATGCGAACTCTAGTTGGGTGCTCAAATCGCCTGACGGCGTACGTTACAGATGTGACAAGTAATGATACCAATATAGTTTGTACATGTCGGTATCTAACGAGTGATCTCCGTCTTTTCTTTCTTTCATATCCGCTTCCTAAGTTGAACATAATCTCTGTCGTCCACCAGTACTCTTGCATCCTAACAGGTCATCCTTCCCTGCATCCTGTAACCTAATATATATTAACTAGATAGTATGTACCGAAAACTGGTCAGCTTGAAGAATACGCAGATTAAGCTGAGACTCTCATCAAGTACCCGCAATATGTGGCTGAGCCAGGTCAATCGTTCCAGCTTCACTTTATCAGTAATGAGCGGGTACATGGTCTACTATTTTTTATCTTTTCGTGACGAACGCAGACATACCCCACCACTGCAGGCATCTGTTCTCAAAGTTTAGTGCATCGGTTGCTTTGGGTCTTTGTTGGGTATCATGTTTAGCAGCCGCATAGCAACAGGCAGCATTTGTTTTTTTAACTGACTTAATAATTAATAATAAATTTAAATGTACTGTTATAAAGGAAATACTTTGTTAGTGAATCTGCTAGTGATAACGTCGTGGGATTAAAAAAATTACGAAAATTATTTATATTTAATTGATTCTACAGCACTAATGCTGCCCTGTTATCCACGGCTAGTTGGTTCACAAGACGTATTACTTCACGATGAGGAGTGTAGCATTGGATTGCGTTATCATCACGCCCCTTTCACCCGCGGCTCTGCCACACAATACCGGCGATTATATCGCCTCTCGCCGTCACGTCGATATCCAACAAGCGAAAGATCACAATCGTAATTGACAATATCGTGACGGCTTACGCGAGGAATTTCTATTTTTGATTCTCAACCAGACACACTGTCGATGTCATCTATTCATACAAATGATCTCCTTTTTCTTAAAATCAATATGTGAAATCGATTAATAAATATTGTATTAACAATTCGTGTTTTTGATTCTAAATTCTCTGATCAGAATCAAAAAACTTTAGCTTGCCAAGTTGTTCGAAATTTTCTTTAATATTTTTTTTACTGTAACAATTGTTCTATAGTCTGTCCTATATTTAAATACATATACACTTAATACTGTTAATCTGTAACACTAATGATTTTCTCGGAGAGAGTCTGTAGAGCCACCTATAACAAGATAATTGTTGTATTTTTTTATTTATCATTTTCGCTCCCAAAATGGAGTATATGGATCTACACAGTGTGAAGATATTCACTCCGAAGAGGAGTATATGGATATGCGCAATGTGAAGACGTCCTGATAGATTATTTTTCACGATAATTGTTTGTCAGACAATTGCTCAACCCAATGAGTATCCAGTCCTGCATTTTCGGATTTTTGAAATCCGACAGATGGGGAATCAAACCCGCACGCTTCCAACTACGCTATCGGGGAGACAATTGTTGTATACGACTTATATATTATACTTATTGTACATTTTCGGGAATATTGTCCGGCGTCAAAGATTCTTGGAAGAGCCTTATAGTGTATATAGCGAAGAAGATTGGGAAGAGACACATTACGGTATGTTTTTATGTTATTTCTAAAAAATATATTTAGATTCGTGTGCGATCGCGATATGTAATAATATGTATGCCATTACGTATAACATATTTTTAATTGAAAATAATTTTAAGTGTATACATAATGCTTCGTGTAAGTCTTCGCAATGAATTTACCTTGCACAAAAGAGGCAAACAAACTTTTGAAAATGTGACCCATTGCGACCGCATTCAGGAGGTTGTCTAGGAAAGCAACACCACCACAACACAAACAGCAGATAAAATTAATCGAAATGTCACCATAAATACGCGAGAAGAGAAACAATACGCAATTACGATAAGGTATCCTGAACTTACCGTGAATAGACCATAATTAATAAAACACACAGCATAAAATATCTTCTTGGGTTTGATCTAAAAATATATTTATCCGGAACACTTTTTTTAATACAGAACAGAGTGTAAATTTAAACCTGTTTTAATAGCAGAATTTCGATGCATGAAAATAATTGACAATTTTTTAATTTTATTATATCTGCCCACGTGTAAAGTAGAGATTAGCGTATCACGTGTCAGATTGGTGGGCCGTTTAAATCCCGTCGAGTGAGTAAAATACACGTTTTGTATTTTGTAATCAATTTGCTATTCGATTTTAAGGGATAAGACTGTTGTGTGTATGTCTACAAAATGACCAATCCTCGTTAAAATCTGTTTGTTATCGTGAAAACATAATGCGTACATATTTTTGATTACTTAAAAAAATGGATCTCTTTAACCCCTTTACACCGGAAAAGAGGCTGTCCAATTTTTATAGGAAAGTGATGTCCTGCCAGTCAGGATGTAGTGTCAAAACGGTCATTAAATAAAGCTTTACTTCCTGTTATTGCAGAAAGTTACTCGTCAAAGGAAGGTCAACATACGTAATAAAATTAGTTTGTCGATAGTCGTTTTACGTTAGTTGTATGGAAAAGATTAGGTCAGGTATTTTTTTTTATAATAAACATAAATTGTGACCTGCTTATTCTTCAAGTATTTTTATTTATGAACCAATCGTAATAGTGTCTTCAGAAAAAAATGAGATTTCGAATAGGCGATCTTAGAGCATTGTATTTTTTTAGAATCGGTTGATAACCAACGACGCAGTGATGTACTACACTTGACACCTTTTCATACTAAATTGCGACAAAGGTGAACTTTTTTACGAAGAAAGCGCAGAGCTGTGAAGACAAAAATTCAAGCACCCAACGAAGAGATGTCGATACGGGAAAGTTATTAAAAATCATGACCGGTTTTTGGCGTCCTGGAAAACCTCTAAAAACCTTCTTCTTGGAGTTACAGGATAAAGGTATGACCTGGTAGGGCGTAAGAATATTGACGAGCGACTTGGATTCTTGGAGGCAGCATATTGTATCAATATACTCCACTTGGGAGTGGATATTGAAGAGGAAAGAAAAATAAGTTTACTATTTTTTTTATAATGGCCCCCGAAAACAGAAAATTACACATTAAATTAGTGAAGTTTTGTTAAATATTGGTGCGAAAATTTTCCAATATTTTAGCGTGATATTTACATGTTCCTAAAATGCAAATGGCTCTTGCCTCATTCTGTGTATATATTATCAGAATAATTCCCATTAACTTGGCTTGGCGAGATTAGGAACGGTGCCAAAAAATCTTTATAAATAACTGCGTGCCGTGGAAACAGCTATTTATAATGATTACTTATAGAAATTTGATGCCCGTGTATTGTAAAAATATATTCGAGTATGTTATAGTTCTCGTTGAATATATAGTTTTGCTTAGCCTCCATTGGCTTCAATATTTACATATATATTACTAACCCAGTTTTAAAGTATTCTGCTTAAGTTTTTATCCTCTTCTTTATCGGTCTAGCTCTTGGGTTTACTGACGTATCTTCCCATTTTCGCGACGATCATCGTTATCAGCCGGACGCTTCACACAATGACTTCCACGTGCTTCATTAAAATTAATTGAATATGTTGATTTCAATGTGGATCTGTGATTTGAACTGGCGACATTCAATAACTACCTACTTACTCACAAGCTAGTCCACTTACCAGCTCGGCCACCGTAGCCCAATTATTATTAAGCTGAAACAGCATCACCTCACTTCTTATAAGATTGAGAGCCTGCCGCTTGTTGACCGACTCGAAACGTGTTTCCTAATATCAAATCACAGTAATAATTCTCAATGGCCATTCTGTTTTAATTCTCATCGTATATTTTTTTATGTAATGACGTCGTACACTTTCTCTATGATGCTCCAACCAAATCTCGATCGCACATTCTAAAACAGCGATTTTAAATCTATGGAGACAGAAAACTACGCGAAAAACAGTAATCTATTATATATTTATTTGTGATTACTTTGTACAAACAATATATTCATGTCCCTTATACAATAATATTGTCAAAACTAAAATGCATACTCATGTCTTTATATCTCAAGTTAATTTATCTGCCGATTCCAATAGTATTCTTTAAATATAAATCATTATTACATACAAACAACATATGGATCTGTACATTACATAAAGCTATGCAGCTTATTTCTAGAATTAAATATCAGGCTGATTCTATTTCGGAGCCATTTTAAACATGCATTGTTTCCCCGGTAGAGTAAGTAGTTGATTGCGTGCGCGCGTAGCAATTTGGGGAATACGAATTTGATTCCCCACCTGTCGCATTTGAAAAATCCAAAAATGCAAGACTGGATGCCCATTGGGTTGAGTAATTTTCTGACAAACAATTTTCGTGAAAAATAATCCGTGAAGACGTCTTCGCATTGCGGATATCCATATACTTCTCTTTCTAAGTGGATATCTTCACACTGTGTAGATACATATGTTCCACTTTGGGAACGAATAAGGCTTAAAAAAATATAAAATAATATTGGAAAAACCAAAATGCATATTGATGTCTTTATATCTCGTGTTAGTCGCTCATTTTATTTGCCGATTCTAATAATTCTCTTCCAATGTAAATCATTATTGTACACAAACAACGTATGTATCTTTATAATGCATAAAGCCACACAGTTTATTTTGAGAATTGAATGGGTGGTTGAATCAATCAATTTTTCGGAGCCATTTTAAACATGCATTAAATGTATTATAAATTCACTGACTTTATTTTAAACTACAACCCACGAGATAATATTATATCAAGCTTAGCGTTATAACGTGCAAATTAATGTTCATTTATTTCTTTCTTATAAATCATGAATATGCTATTTCTTCTGAAATGAAACGACTTACGACACTTTTAAAAATTTTGTTGGAACCAGGCTTGTAAACTACAAGAAAAAAATATTGATACACTGCAAAATGGTTCAGAAAGAAGTATACGTATATTCAAGGATTTACTAACGACACATTGGAGACAAAATCTAACCGATTACGATGGTAATCAAATGAAAAAAATGGAAGATTATCTGAAAGATCTATCGTCATAATATCGATCAATGAGGCGCTAACGGAAGCGTGTTGCAGGATGTGTCCGATAGTCTTCTTTGAACTGTAGTGTTTTATTTTTACTACTGCGTATCGATCATTAACCTAAAACGTTGCTACATTACATTAAGTATAGTGTTACGTTGGAAGCAATGAAAAAATATAACACCCATAATTCAATATCGATTTCACTTTTGCAAAGTGATTTCTCACTATAGAATTGCTACATTAAGAAGGCTACTTGATTAAGAGGTTATTTTGTGATCCAAGATAACAATTTTGAGAGATAATGGCATTGGAAAGTGTTGTTTCAACGGATTTTTTTTATTAATATTATTAATAATATGATATCACGCACGTATAACGTACACGTACGAAATGATGTTTGTTATCACGCAATGAAATTTTTTCATTGTCACATTATTTCTACCAATGTCGTCCGATCGGTTTCCCTTTGTAGAGACGGAAAGGCGCGTAAAGAAAAACATTTCTCTGTGACGCGAGATACAACGTGTCATCGACAGTGTTGCCGGTTTATTTATTTTTTGTGGCCAGATGGAGCGATTTTAAAAAGGTGTCTAGATCATGTAAATGCACATTATGTGCGCATTTAAATATAAGATCATTTGTCTCATTAAGCATGCATAATTCTCTTACGATGTCACTGAATTGTAATGTCACATTCAAGTGAGAAACAAAGCATTAGTGAATTAATATACTTCGATGGCTTAAATTGCGAAGTTGATGAGGCCACTTTTAGCTGAAAATTACTTAATAATAACCATCTTATTGCGTCATACTATATGCATGTCCCTTATTAATTTAAATTTCATTTAAATATACCGAAAAAGCGTCACATAAAATTTTTTAAGCTTCATTCGGATCTGAAACATACACCTCAAAATATATAACTCTGGTGTTTTGTGTTCAGATCCATTAAAAATGTGCTGTTCATAAGCAGTTATAAAAGTTTTATACACTAACGACTTGAGTTTGATTAAAAAAACGTAATACCATATTTATTTAAATACATATTTACTAATTATTGTTTATTAGGTTGAATGTAGGTTGCAAAATTTCAGAAATTAAACTTTTGAAGTGAACCCGTTTGGTATCAGGTACCCTGCAAAACATGAGCAAGGCCGCGCCGTACTAATGTCTAGATTGTGCACCACACGAGGGCACCTGAATATGGCGGGCGCTTTTTAATAATAAAAATAAAATAAATTCGACAGTATTATTACGTGCATACATATTTGCATAATGATAACAAACAAACGCTACAAAGTAAAATACTTAAAAAAGACTAGTAAAAATTTGCACAAGGCGCCTTCTACCCATGGCGTGGCACTGAGCACGAGCGTCACAAAATGGATGCTAAATGTTTTTGCAAATATTTTTACGATGAAATCTTTAGATTCGGATCAGTTTTATTATTGAATAGATGCAGAATGAATCCATTTTATTAGCCCTTGAAGCTGTATTCGCATGAAACTATATGGTGTAGTCTGTAATAGACATAATTTCCTATATTACTTATTAGTACCTATATATCAACAGTTAACCCTTTGAGTAGTATGGACGTACATTTACGTTCGGGCGCTTTGTCAGTTTGTTTTCAAAGCCATTCCTTTATTTTTTAATAAAATATTTTTTTCTTGTAATATAAATACTTAATAGATATATCAATGATATTTAAAAGTCATTAGAATCATATCATTTAGTTTAAGGCTAGAAAAATATACGTAAACATGAAAGAATAAAAGAGTAAAAAAAAAATATGACTTCAGTATTAAATAAATCCATTATGCTCTTTTTAATAATTATTGCTTAAAAAAAAGATTATTTATATTACCATTCACAAAAATACATGAAATATCATATGAATTGGTCCTATGCGTTCAAATTTGATCTCAATTGCTCCTTTTTTTCAAAATGACAGCGGCCATATTTAGTAATAGTGTACACATTTTTTCCAATTTGGAACAACTTTTAACTGTATTTTATTCGTTATTTGGTAATAGAAGAGCTTTCTTCACAAATCGCCATATCCAATTCGATCGATTTTATGATTTTAGTTGAATTGATAGCAGCGAAATGTTTAAGTGTTTAAAACGTGTGTGCAAAAAAAATACTCACTCATGAATGAAAGGGTTAAAGCGAATGGAAAAGAACCGATCCCTTTAAATGCGATTTCGTAGTTTTATGCTTCGTATTGATTAATATTTTTTTGTTTTTATTTCAGGCTTTGTAAGTACACACTTCAAATAATGTAATTTTACTGCATCTCGTGTATTTCTGTCAACGACATCTAGCAACACTGCAATGAGCGGTCGGTTCTATGTGGCTCGGCAGAATAGGCCAATATGAGTCGCTATGGCGTCACGCCTCGTCGGCCCCAGGTAAAAATAACATTGCATTAATTTGGGTCACAGTCACGCGTAACTCGAATAATTACTATTAGCTAACCTATCCGCATGTTCACCTGAAACTACGGTTCGGATCACAGCCATGATTATATATAATGCTAACCGTAAACGGTTTGAATATTCAAAACGTAACCATCGTCTAGAAAGAAGATAAGAAAAACCTTCACTGCGTAACATTATTATTGACTCAAGTGTGGACTAAGCAGAATAACGTTAAACGTTAACGTTAAAAAGCTAATGTATGAGTTTCTGCGACATGTGTTTCGATATCCAATTATGTAACTATGAATGTATGTTTGGGGGATTCATGGTATGCGTGAAACAAATTTAAGGAGCGTCCTTTAAGCTGAAAATGTATTATGCTACGTATTAGGCCGCGAGAAGTATAGCAGAGCGATCATAACAGAGATGTAAAATAGCCATAAATAGGTGAGTGAGCAAGTGAGCAAGTTCGGCAGCGCGTCAGTCATAACAACTCGCTCGCTTGCTCACT
>JAGVSQ010010154.1:0-13116 GCA_022683975.1 Rhyacophila evoluta
GACAATTGCTCAACCCAATGGGTATCCAGTCCTGCATTTTCAGATTTTTTAAAATTCCGACCAGATGGGGAATCGAACTCGCATTCCCTGGATTGCTATGCTAGACACATACGCTATCAACTACGCTAACCGGGGAGACATTATCTGATCATAAGGCTCGTGTTATGTATCATTTATCCTTTACAATAACAATAATGAATTAACTGTTGTATATTACATTTTTATTCACTGTATATTCTTATATTGATTATGTATTTTTTAATAAAATTTCAAACATCTGAGCAAAATATATGTTAAAAAAATGATTATGTTAGTTATTTTAGTATATTATAAGCAAATTGCATAAAAACACGTGGGCCATAATAAAAAAAGCTTGAAAACTCATGCCCTTTTATTAACTATATAAATTAATTGCTTCATTGACGATGATTAATTCCACCTTTTCAACACTCTATCTTTTGTTTTATCGTGTAAATGAATATGGATGACTTCATTTGTTATTGATGTCCAACTCAGTGTTTCTCGAACATACAAAAAACCAAAGTTATATTCTAATAGTATACACAGAGTGACAATAATAGTTTCTAAAGAATAATTTCTGAATGTATTTATCATACTCTGTCCTTAAATAAGAAAACACTACACTTCCATATTTCAACGAACTCACCCTAAATACGTAAGCATTTCCACACTATAGTTATGGGATTTGCCTTCTTGTATTATTTTTACTTCTTACATCATGTTCGCTACCAAAAGCATTTGTATCTACATAGTGTGAAGATATCCACTCCGAAAATGGAGTATTTTCGCATTATGAAGACGTCTTGACAGGATATTTTTATGAGGATTGTTTGTCAAACAATTGTTCAATCTAATAAGCATTCAGTTTTGTATTTTTGTACCATGAAAAATCCGACAGATGTGGGAATTAAGCCCGCATTCCCCGGATTGATAGGCCCGCTCGCCAACCTCCATGCTACCGAGGAGACAGTTCACATAGCTTAGTTGGTAGAGCATAAGACTATTCTTGTAAAATATGGTGATGATGCAAGTGTAATAACTAGCACGAATTCTTGTTGGCAAACAATCAAAAAAATATCAGGCCATGAACTTTATTTATGATTTTATATTCAAGTTCTGCAAGAAAGCTAAATTATTAACTACAGATTCATAATACACGGTTTTTTGGGCCACATATAAATTATTTTTGCTACATTATGCAAGCCATAACGTCATTCAACATTATGCCTTATAATTTATGAATGTAAAAAAAATTCAGGCATTATCTGTATGATGTATTCGGTAGAGTTGGAATAGTTTGGCATAACTTGAAAAGACGTAATGCGATTAGGGAGTCATAGATTTCGAGGCACTACGTGTTGACCAAATGGTTCACTGTGAGACGGATATGGATAAAATAACCTTCATTTCTAAATACTTATTCTGAAAGCAGTAAGATTTTTAATATTGAGGCAAACCATTACATATTATGAAGTATAAATTGAATCTAATGCACCCTAACCCAGTCATGTTCCCATGAATACTTGGCATTCTTTACGTTTACCTCACGTTTGTTGCACCACGGTACTCACACATTAGAGTGAAAACTTGGCGAGTGGTGGAGGAAAATGCATGTTCAAAAAAATTAGGATGTCAAATTTAAAAAAAATGTCCATCTAGTTTTAATTATTCGAGTCACTCAAAAAAGCTTGGGGCTCAAGTTGAGTACGGTGGAATTATTTCACGAGCCAGCCGTTGAGAACATGTGATTTAGATGACATATTGATAATTTTAAATGATAATTGTAAAATGTCACGAATAGATGATTTTTATAGCAAATTTAAAATTATTACAATGAAAAAAATTCGCTATAAATACTTAGATCATGAGAATTTTATTTTAAATCGTTTTTAGTACTGAAAATCATTAAACATGCCTCATAATAGGCAATTGACGGTATTGTTCCAAATTATAATTTTTATTACATTCCTAATGATGAACGTATTTTCAAAAGATGATGTTATAGTAAGTTAATGGAATTATTAAATCACATTTCGCGTTATAATTAATTTTAAGAGAGAGTGTTAATGTGGTGAAATATTAATTGATCAAATTCATAAAAAAAAATTATAAATTATCGTTCATAATCAATAATGCAAAATGAATAATGGTTTACACTTACGGCTTCTATGTATTCATTGTAAAATCGGCTTATTCCCGGAACATTCCTGTCAAATAATGTAAATCGCTTCTTGACACCAGAGATCCTTGATACGCCTGATTAAGACCAGGTGTAAGGGCGGGGCGTGTGGTTGGCGGGGACATTAGGGAGTAGATTTACATACCTACATATCGTCGTATTACTGGCAAAAGACGTCAAAGTAAAAAATGAGTTTTGAAATAATCGAGTTTTAACAGTTAAGTCTCTCTGTTAAATACATTTTACGACAATTTCTCAAGGTATATACATTATACATTAAGACTTTGTCGTAAAATGTACTTAACAGAGAGACTCAACCATTAAAACTCAATTATTTCACAGGTTAATTTTTTACTTTAACGACTTTTGCCAGTAATACGACGATATGTTATTATGATCTTCTTGTAGGTTGAAATATTTCAAATAGACGTGTGCTTATTAGTTTCCATCAACCGCTTTCAGTCTTAAGTGTTAATAAATTATTCTGTATAATACTTTTCAGGGTCCGGCAGATGTAGTCATTACGTATATTGGCAAATGTGAAAATCCTGAAAAATATCCTGTTGACATTTTTGTTCGACGGACAAAATATAACAGATCTCACGATGTTTTTGACATGGAATACACATCAAACATCCCCCTAGACGAGAAAATTGGGGTGAGCTTTTCAAAGCTTCTAAATATAAAATATTACGAATCGGTTTAGTGCTTATTTTATTAGAGTCAGCTTTGATTCCGATGTATGAGAAGCTTTTAAAATGTTTCTTTAAAGACACCGGTAATAGATGTTGCTAAAAATATCAAATTTGGATATATCTGGGAATATTAACAATAATTGTTCATATGAACGATTACTGAACAATTATTGTTAACCTATACATAAATATTTTATGAATCATTGGAATTTTTATTTCAATCATATTTATTAAATGAGGGATATACTTTCAAAGTATATTTACTCTACTATTAAATAATTTAAAGAAGAATATTTTGAACAAGAATTGATTTGAAAAAAAGAACCATATAGTGTGGTTTTCAATGTTTTTTTTTTTTTGTTTTCATTTTTTAAATTATTAAATGAGGGGTATACGTATATGATGACTCAGTAGGGTATGATTTAATTTCATATTTCTTAAATGATGGGTATACTTCCAAAGTGTATTTAAGCCGCTATGCAATAATCTTAAGGAGAACATTTTGAACAAGTATTTTTTTTGTTAAAAAAAACATTTATTTTTGTTTTCAATCATTTTTTTTACTAGTTAAATTCTATATGGTTATTTCACCAAAAATACATCTTGAAAATGTCCTCGTTTAAATTTTGGTATAGTTGTGTAAGTTCACTTTGGAAATATACCCTTCAAACAGGGTATTTATTCATTATCTTTATGATATAAATCTTGCTGTCATTTTAGACCATGAGCTTAGCCATTGACATGGTAAAAAAAAGATAAAACTCTAATTATTTTCAGATTTATGTACACATATGGAAGTTTGGTAACGGTGGATACAAGCCTAATTTTTTAATCGTTGATTCAGAAAACGCTTGTGAATACTTTATGAAATGGGAACCGACTGAGTTTAAGAAAATTTTAAAGACTTTCGGACAAGAAGAAAAATGCCCGGTAGAAGCAGTAAGTGGAAATTATTCACGTTATCAACGCAAATCAATTTAAACCTATAAATATTTGATAAATATAACAATTTTAAATTTTTGATAAAAATCTCGACTAAGACTTAAAAAGTATCGGGTCCATTGAATACTCTTATCTCGCATTCTGTCTCATCAATTTCAACTGTATCATAATGGAATTGTATGTGATACATTATTTGATATCATTTTCTGTTGCTTAAATTGTTTATGTTTGTTTGAAGAGATTTAAAATAAGATAAAAGCACACTATTCCGACGTTCTTTAGGGAAAACTCACGGAACGCTCTTTTTCCAAAATCAAGTTATAAGCTATCTTGTAATTTCGAGCTCTATTTAGGAAAAAAACACCAAAATTACAAATGATACCCACATGTTTTAAATTACAACTGAAAAATTCTAAATTTACCAACTATTAGCAGTCAAACAGTATCTAAGACAAAGTCACTTCAAACGCTCATATTTCTTAAATTAAGTTTTGCTGGTTGCTTACATTTACCTTGGGAGCGACGATGCGTATAAATATGTATATATGTCCACTGTAAAATAAAGTATGTGGATCACAATATTATGAAGATAAAATTATATGGACCTTCGAATTATCCAGATTCATATTGACAGAGTTTTTCACAAAAATTGACTGTCAACAAAATGCTTAATTTATTGGGCGACCAGTTCTGAACCTTTTGATTTTTTTTAAATCCAGAAGCGTTGGGAATAGAACTGGCAATATCCAAATTCAATGTACGACCGCTAACCACTCGGCTACTGTTGAAATCACACGATATATTATATCGACTGTAGGAAGAAAAAAGGACGTTACCCACAGATTTTTCAAAAGAGCTTTTTTGTGCAATCAAAATCAACTTAATACACGTTCTATCAAAAGGTTATAAGCTGCAAATTCCGATCAATTTATAAATTTAGATGCTAAGTTTAAAAACAGGCTGGTCTGTAAAATTTTTAAGCCAGGAAAAAGAACTTCTGCTACATCAAATGTATTGATTTTCTTTAGATAACTTTAAGTCAATACATAAATAAAATACGAGTTTTAGTCTTCGTGCACTTCAATATTGTGTCTATTGAATATTTTGTCTTTAGCCAAAAATCATTAAATAGACATTTTTGTGTCACCTGTAAATTTGGTTTGTGTAGGCTATAACCTTTTACCTTTCCATAGTTGATATCATTATTGTCACCTAAGTCACCTTGTCTCTCCGGTTAGCGTAGTTGGTAGCGTAGGCGACTAGCAACCCGGGGAATACGGGTTCGATTCCCCATGTGTCAGATTTTTTAAATTTAAAAATACAGGACTGAATACTCATTGGGTTGAGTAATTGTCTGACAAACAATTCTCTCAAGACGTATCCACATTGCAGAGATCCATATACTCTTTCATATATAAAATATATAAAACAAAATCACCCACGTCGGCCAATAAGTAGGTAGATAATTGATAGACCTAGCTAATTAAGCTCACCTCAACGGAAGGAGAAAACTTAAGATAATCATACAGGGCCATACTAGAACCGATTAAAAACATAAAACCTTTACCCCGAATTAATATTCGTTTCAACTATCCAGCAACTGGCCTAAAATAAGTAATTGGTGAATTGCTTGCTTAGTTACCAGATGTATCTTATTCAAATCTTCATCTTTGACCCAAAATCATTAAGTAGGCATAGTGTTTCTCGTATTTTTTGTGCAAGCTACAATCTTTTGTCTTTCCATAGTCGATAAACTTGTGTGTTTATATTATTATAGAAGCATGCACAAGTGTATGACCAATGTTTATTTTATAAATATATCATTATTGAATTATTCGTAAAACAGAATGCTTTCATTTTAGGGTCATCATGTTCTCGACAAATATCTATTTCAAATGGTCCCACCAGCGATGATGGTGTATGGAGATTTCAAAGTTGATGTATTCTTTGTGAAAAATAAAACTTATCTTTCATGTAGTCAAGCAAGAGCAATTACAAAACCAAAGAAAATATTTGGATAACCACCATCAATGTAAATATTTTAAATTAATACATTGTTATTATACTCAAACATATTCATAAAAAAAAATTTTAAGCTTGAAAACCCTCATAAATGGATACAGTTCAGCAGAAGATGTTCAAGCCACAATTTACAGTAAATCCCGATTGAAATTTTAAAGTAACAAACTAACATTTAGTATGGCTTTATATTATCAAGTATGTAATACAAAATTTAAATACTTACATCTTTCCTGGTTCTACTTCCATGTTCGCTCCTTAAGTGGAGCACTTGGACACCACGTGCCGCCTCCGAGAATCCCTGTCGCCCGTCAATATTCTTGTGTCCTCCCAGGTCATACCTGCATTCCGCAACTCCGCCGAATACATTCTATAGATAGTATTTAGCGGCCTTCCAGGACGCTGACGACCAGTTAACTTAAAGAATAGCCTCTTAGGTTCATACTCTCTTGAGGCATCTGCAACATGTGGCTGAGCCAGATCCAGCTTCGACTTTCCTGGTTACTAAATTACTAAAAAATGTACTACTTTTGAAGTTATTGAATGTTTTGTGGTTTGGACATCTTCTGCTAATTAAAAAACGATCATTTTTTACTTGGATTTTTACCAATGTGTATATAAGTCTTTGCCCATAAAACCTTGAAATTGGTTATACATATTTAGTGTTTTTATTTGTTTATTAATAAAGCAATATATCAATACAATACAATACAACAATATATACGTGTTTTTATTGAAAAATATTTGAAAAGGCAATATGATAATTATACAATAATAACTTAGAATGGGTATAGTCGTACATTAGTTGTAATTAAGTAATGTTATATTTAAAACTCAAAGCCGAAAACGTTTAAGCCACATGAAAGTTTTGTAAATATATTATTTTTGTTACTTTTTTGTATAAAATCGGTTAAATAAAACCTCTAAAATTACTTCTTCTAGGTGTATATTTCTGATTAGGTGGCTTTGTCATATTACAGTATTTATGTTTTCAAGGCATTGTATGGAATAAAATTTAAAATTTCAGATTGTGACTTGGATGTCTTCCGTTTAATAACATGCAAATAATAACCACTATTTACTTAATTTTACCTCATTCTTTCATGAATGTTCTGGTGGAAGATGAAGATTACGGAATCTCAGATGTGATGGTTTCTTTCGATACAAAATAATAAATATATACTTACTTACGAATCACCAAAGTTATTTGATTTTTACTTATTAGTCTTGCGTTTTACTACTAAATGTCCTCTACATCCACCACCATGTCCATCATTTGTGGTCTCCATCCAACCATCTTGTTTTTTTATTCCAGAGCTCTGATATCGTGAAGTTATCTACTTTATTCGATAGAAATTTTCTTGGAGTAAATAAATTACCCAAGAATAAAGTTGTCATGCACTCAAATTTTCTGGAATTAACAATAAATGAAATGGAGTATATAAATTTATTCAAAGAAAATTTTTGGTCAAGATATTGTGTGAAGAGATCATAACGCTCGTCGTATGACGTCGCATTTTTTAAAGGAATATAATTCGCTCTTGTGGCAATTAAGTTGGATGACCCAATGAAGCCAACAACTGGTTAGACCACTTGAGTAACTATTTCCATTATGCACACATTTTTGGAAATTCTCACAGTATGTGATTTGTAGCTTGTCTCAGACAACCACTAAGACTGCTTAACAAAACCAAACTGAAACAGTTTGGCGATAAAATTACCGTATTCTGTAATGAATTGGCTAGTAAAGATATCTGGAGTCAGCTTGATTATTTATATTTACAGTTCACTTCTTAAATTGAGCATATAGCCAGCACAGTGTGTCTCCAAGATTCTCAATCACTTGCCAGTCATTTTGCATCCTCCTAGGCTGTGGCCAACATCTTTCAACTCCGCTGAACATGTCCAGTATATATTTTTTTCGCTCAAGTACTTAAAGCGGCTAGATACAGTCATCAGTCAGTAAAAGATAACTGCCTGAATATTCAACAAAAATAATTATTTTGTATTATATCCACGTACGTGTGTGTATCATATGGAGTATAGAAATAAAAAAGGACGTTACCCTCAAATTTTCCAAACAGTTTATTTAATAATCTGAATGTATACTGTTTAATACACATTCATCACAAGAACGTAAGCTGAAAATGCCGAATTAGTGCCCAAATTTAGCTTATATGTTTGAAAAAAGGTTGACCTGTAAAATTTACAACCAGGAAAAATGACAAACACTTTTTACTGGTTTTTCTTAAACAATTTATTAAATTGATATAAAACTAAGTAAATAAAATACTAGTTTTAGTCTTCAGACACTTCAAGGTTGTATCTATGGAATGTTTTGACTTAGGGCTCAAAATCACAAAAAAAAAATGTATTTTGTGCCTCCTATAAAAAAAAACTATATTGCTTACGTCCTTTTTCCTGTCCACAGTCGGTATGACATTAATATGTGTGTAAAAGCTGCACTTATCATTAATTTGAATGATTTTAATACATCTATGAAAGAAAGGGAAGGACTATTCATACTGGCTAGATACATTCATCAGTCAGTAAAATATATCTGCCTGAATATGTCGTCTCTTTTGTTTCTCATTTGGTTTTGCATTTTTATTATTTGACTTTTGATATTAAAAATAATTACAATATATGATCTAGCAGATTTTGCACAGTTGAAGCTTAAAATATATACTTATACTGGATACTCTAAATTCAACATCGTACCTTTTTGTACAGTAAGTGAAGATAATGAAGTGAGGGAAATTAATGAATCAATTAATGGCATTATCTCAAATATTTATTAGCATAAATTATTATTACAATACAAATAAAATTAAAACAATTATGTACGAAGTTTAAACATAAGTCTGTTATATAAATTCTGATTTTTGCAACGTAGTCATTTATACCATCTTACATCTTGAGCAAAACGCCATTCTTGAGGCGTGCATAACATTCATCTCCACGATTTAATTAACGACCATCGTTTCAATAGAAACCTACCCCCTGAGGCCACACTTAACAACCCCTTCATATTGGCAAAGTGGAGTCAAATTCATACATAATAAGCACCCCTGGATAATTTACTGAGATAACAATATTATGCTATGATACGTTCGCTTTGTTTTGCGAGTAAAATATTGACATACTTGCCTGTGTGATTAAAACTTTCGATATCTTGTGTTTGATAAGACACAATATTTTATTTTGATAAGTTCATAAGAAAATAAATAGAAAATTGTTTAGTTTTCTATACAAATCTGCATAGTGTGTTATTTGCTTTGGAAAATGTTTTTCGAAGCGAAAACACAGTAAAACAAGATTCATAAGTAAAAACATTGTAGAGATGGCTTAAAGGAGAGGGTAAAAGCTAATTATTTTATTATTTGTTATTTAGGATTATTTTAATATTTTATAACATATTTTAAGCAATTTATTCGTAGAGCTGCTTACGAATGACATACTTTCGATAGATTTGAATACAAAATAGTGAAACTATATATTTACATAATCTCAGATTTGAAAGAAGTTATCAAATTTTCTTGTGAGCTTTTTTCTATATATTTTAATAGGTTCCATGAAAACTGCAAACATGACAGCTGCGCACATGATGAGTTCTCACATGACAAGTGCTCACATGGCAATTGCACATATAGACAACTGCGCGTATGACAAGTGCTCACATGACATCTGCGCACACATTGAAGTGCTCACACTAACACAGAAAAGTGTCTATTTATCATCGAAATAAAAATCTACCTATAGTATAATTACGTAAATTAAGGATAAAATGTCTTAATATTAATGTCTGTGTTAGTGTGAGCACTTCAATATGTGCGCACTTGTCATGTGAGAACTTGTCATGTGAGCACTTGTCATGTGCGCAGTTGTCTGGTAACCATTTTAATAACGTTAAATTGTCAAATTGATTCACATGCACGTTGGTATAGTGCAACAAGATGGTATGATAAAGTCATTTTCAGTAAAAATTGGACTTAATCAAATTTGCACTTAAATACATCGATATGTGATACGTATTTGCTTAAACATATTGACGTACTATTGTTTTGATTTTGGCAATGAAAAATATAATAAAATCTCTTTTCTTGAAATTAAATTTTAAAAAAAGCAGAACACTTGGCTGTATACAATATTTTTGATCTCTTGTAGATGTTGACAGTTTTAAAAATTAAAAATACTTTACATTTAATAATTAAATTAAAGTATTGATTTTGAATTAAATTTCTCAAACAGTTTTATTAGAAAGGGCAGTCTAATTAATAAGTAAAACTGTTATGTTGCTGGTATTTACTGTTTGAGAGAAGTTTATGTAATAGACAAATCACACCCATGTATTTTCGATTATCGATTATCGATTATCAATTCTTCTCGTATAAATAGTACTTATTAATAACAAAGTATCTTTTATTTATACTAAAAACAGTTGTTTTACAATCTTTAAGTAAAGATATTTGTTTCTCATATTAAAACAGTCTAGTAACTGAATTTTTCTAGACTAAGCTCTTGTTTGTCATATTATAATATTATTTAATTATATTGAATTATTTTTATAAAATTTTATGGTGACATTTTTAGAGAGACTTTAATGATAATTAAAATTAAAATGGATAATTATAATATTTAATAATTCAAACCATATTTATTAATATATCTCCTGTTTCTTTTTGTTTCAGGTGTTTCTTTTATACCAACAGCGACATCATCATCAATACTAAAAGATACAAGAAAGCCTACAAAAAACAGCGAAGCATTTTTTGAAATAACCGTCGATAAAAATGGAAAATATAATTCAGATTTCATCAAATACAAAAAAGAAAATACTTATCCAACGTTGAACGAAGCTTTTCTAAACAGTAACCCTGATACAATGAACCTGTGGTCCAAACTAGAAGACTTTTCTCTAAGACAAAACAATGGTAAATTAATAAAACAATACGCGTACGAAACACCAGGAAACGTCATAACAACTGACGAAGACGCTGTTAGAAATAAGAAAGATGACGTTAGAAATTGGAGAAAGAAGAATAAAAACGATGTGTCTTATTTAGTGTTAAGTGAAGATGAAAATCCGTTTTTAAAAATGCTTGAAAAAATCAATTTAATTGATGATAAAAAGAAAATATATCATAATATAGATAAAGTTAATAATGATGCATATCCAAGTAATTTAATTCAAGAAAAATATAAAGAAATTAAGATTTTACCAAATTTAAATAATAATTTAGAAAAAAATAAATATTTGTATGATGATTCTGACAATAAAGTACAATCTGGAGGAGTTTTGACAAATATTAAAAAATACGGAAGAATAGAGAAAAGTTTATCTTCCCAATACAAGAGGTCATTGATATATCCTGGTTCAAAGGAGAGAGCGAGTATGATTGAAAGGTTCAGGAGGGAAGTGGCTGATCCTATAACCATCGAAGGACCTTGTAAGCCGTTTGCAGATGGAGATCCCGCGCAGCAGATGTTCTACAGTCCTGGTTTTCCTGACAACTATCCTAACAAGACAGACTGTGTAACAGTTTTAAAAGGTAAGCCGAATATATTTTCCATTTATGTATTATGCCCTGAGAAACTAATTATGGTTTTCTCATAATACTTTCTTTATTATGACAAAAGCTACGGTGCTGGATACCAAACGTACAGTTAAAATGTATTTTTAAATTTAAATTCTGCAAAATCTGTTGGAGTATAAAATACTAAAAAATAAATGCAAGAAATGAAAAAATAATGGCTGAAACAGAGAAACGACATTCTTAGGCAGATTTTTTCCATACAGTGACTTACTCTTTCCAACCGCTTGAAATGCTCCCTACCTTTTCTTCTCAAATGTAAAGTCATGATTCAAATAAATTATCGACATGTAAAGGTTCTTACATGTAAAGGTAGATTATAAATCTAAACGTCTCCACTTCAGTTCATTAAAAACTACCACATCTTAAAATCTCATTTTGATATTTTTGTGGATTTTTTTTGTGAATTATCCAACAAAAAAGACTATTTATTTTAGTTTTTTGAGATAATATATAATACAGTGTTTGTAATTATCGTATTCGTGAAAATGATGTCAAAACCAATTATATAGCATAACGGCTCAAAAACCTTAAAAACAATATTAGAATATGGTATAAATAAAAATAATATTACGTGAGATGAGACGGATACTTAACAAGTAAATATGATACCTCAAAAATCTATCCACTTACGATATACGAGTATTCGAGACAAAATTATCTGAGATATTTGAAGCTTTTGCTAAACTTTCGGCTCGATAATCATTTACTTTCTTCACACTCGACCAACTACTCACTTCATTTGCTGATAAGCTCCTAAAGCTGGTGAGAATTAAGAACGATCATGATATCAAGTTTCGTGACTTAACTAAAAATCTTCTAGTGTAGACGTGCAGTAGATTACCCGGCTGATTGGAACCGATGAAGAAATAAGTATTTCCTCTTCGTCCTATGTAAGATAGCTAACACAGCAAAAAAGAAATATATTATGTACCCACTTAAATGTCTATGAATAGATTTGAGTAGCTTTTGGGAAAAAAGGAAACAGAATACGTGGATTAATTATCTATTGTACAGATAATATATTTATATATGATAGGAACTATTGTGATATTCTGTGTTTGCCATAAATATTTTTGTATTTATTTTTATTTAAGCCAGCTGAAGCCTTATAAACAGTTGATACATTTTATCAAAAAAACAAAGTACATAATTTACACTAATATTTAAATCTCAAATTTACATTTTGTTAAAAATTTGTGGAGACTGTAAAAAAACTTTTATTGAATGAGCGAGTAGAAACTTAAGTCTGAATAAACTTTTTAATATGCCCAATCTTTGAGTGTAATAGAGACTGTATAGTGTGATTCATATCTTAATTTTCCTTTACACATTTACATGTCGTGAACAATCCCAACACGTAACAAAGATTCTGATGCATTGTAGTGGTCTACTGTAAAATGGTTAGTAGTGACGATAAAATCATGGGGTAGTCTTTTGCGAGCGTACCACGATGTGCTTTGTAAAAAAATGAAAAATAGTTTAAGAGTCTTACAAATATCAGAAGAAATAAAACCGAACATTTTTCGTAAATATAATTCGTCTGTAGAAAGGAAAAGAATGTATCCCACAGTTTTTTCAAAATATTTTTTTTCAATAATCATAATGCATACAATTAATATTTTCGACTGATGGTGCTTGATGGAAATTGATTTTAAATTCAAAA
>JAGVSQ010010155.1:0-10847 GCA_022683975.1 Rhyacophila evoluta
AGAATTTAAAATCAATTTCCATCAAGCACCATCAGTCGAAATATTAATTATTTTACTGTTATCATTTAATTTGAATTTCTGAACCTGTTTTTTTTTGTAATACGCGGATGTTTTCTATTTACATAAAGAAATTATTGTTTGCCGTACTATTTCTATTATTACTGTTTTATATTTTTTATTTTAAAAAATCTATCACATAATAAAACCATAGAAAATCAATTTGCTGTGTATATAAAGTAGGTGAGTGAGATTCGATTTCGTAAGGAATCCGGAGATGAAAAGGTCTATTATAGAGATCTATATTAGAAGCAGCTCTGTTATACAAATGTAATGCTGCGATACTGGGCCTGAGTGCTAGGCACGCATCAGATAGGTTTTGATCTATCTATTTCTTTTTATGATCGGTGGGATTTGGTCATGCTAGATGACTTCTAGTTACTATTCATACGATGTATTTCATGGAATTTATTTGTGCTGGCTGCTGAAAAAAACTGGGTGGACGTAATGGAATCTGCAGATGACAGAGACAAGGCGCAACTTGTTAGCCTTATGGTTCAATTGGGAGCAGATATGCTTAAAGTATGTATCTACATATATTCATAATAATACATCAAAAATTTTAGTTATTAAGTTATTTAATTATTTTTATATATTTACTTTATACCTTGGTGTATCAATAAGATACGTTTAAAATGTCATCTCTAATAATGTCTAGTTGATGAAAATGTATGTTGTTAAATTCTCGTGTTATAATAAGATAAACAAGTTAGACCAAGATAAAAAGCCAAATAATAAGTTTTTTCTTGAGCCGAACTTAGTTAATATACTTTCTTATTTGGTATAACATAGCTATCTTAAATGCCTTCAGATATTTTTAAGAAGAGGTTTTTAAGCAAAGTATTAATTTAGTTAACATGAACGTCAAATGTTGAAACTTTTAATATATTTCATTTCAATTCTTAGATTTCTTCGACAAATTTTCCGCTAAAAATACAATTATCGCATATGATAACGAGTATTTTAATTAAATGTCCTTCATAGAAGTCTCACATCTTATCTACGTACAAAGATTTTAAACATCATTCCGAATTGTTTATCTCGCACATTTTAGAAATATATTTGCATTTCAAAGTGAAAACTGGTGCCTCATTTTTCATTGTTTATATACAGCCACCAAGATGGAAAATGAGTTTTCTCCACTTCGTCAAATACATAATATTATATTTATAAACATTACGCTTAGGCTTATTTAAGAGTGTTTTGGTATATTTATGGACGTTTTAACATTTAAGCATTTCTAAAGGCAAATGGATGCTGAATAATAATGAAAATTTCCTGGAAAAGTCTAAAAAGTTGTTATTTTATTCATAGTAATTTCAGAATTTCTCTATATTTGGCTTAACCTTATTGCGTTTTTACCTTAAAAAATCTAGAAAGACTTTTGTAGATATTTAACACCTCGTTATAATAAAAGCTTTACCATACATTATATAACAGAGATACAGTATTACAGTATACAGTAGAAACGGGCGTGTTTGAAAAAAATAAACTATGATGACAGTGGTTTTTTAAAGTAAAAACCCATTTAGAAAATAAAAAAGATTAAAAAATGTTTATAAACTATCAATATCGATAAATTCAATCATGGTTAACTGATCGAACATTTGCGTCCTGAAAAAATGTGTGATACTGTTTTTAAACATATGGAGTACGTATTTTTTAGGTGTATTTAAGTTTAGGTTTAAGGTTAGCTTGCCTGCCTTATAACCAAAGGTTGTGAGATTGATCTCTAAAGCTTCCATATTTTAAAATATCCAAAGATTCAAGACTGAACATTCTTAGTGTTGAGCAGTTATTTGATAACCAACTTTCGAGAAAAATAATCTGCCAAGATACATCTTCACATTGCGGGAATCCATTTACTCCACTTTCGGCGCGGAATTTTTCTCAGTGTGTACATCCGTATGCTTCATTTTTGGAGGTAATGTATTAAAAAAAATTAAGACGTCTTCCCGGTGGCCCAAAGTTTAGAGTGTGTGTCTCTGAGCCGAAGGTTACGGGTTTGATTTGTTGAATTAAAAATAAATCCAGCGATGTAGGATTAGATGTCTATCGGCTTGGGCAGTAGTCAATTCTCATTAAAGAAACAATCTGGTGAAATATTGCGGAGATACATATATTCCAATTTGTAAAGATCCATATGCTCCAGTTTTGAAGTGGATATCGTAATGGATAATATCAATTATTTCAAATGATCGTTTTTGTTATTATATTTATGGATTTAATTATTTAATACAGAATGCAATTGCAATACTCCAATGAGGCTATTTATCCTAATCAATACATATAAGTATCATTAAATTACGGTCAATATATCACATTGGTCAGCAATCGTTAATCTGTATCGAAACAATGGGTATCAATGTAATAATACGCGTCTGCCGCGAGACGCGAGGTCATAAATAACAGGAGATGTCGCGCCATTTGATTTGGGTAATCCTTCGGACCCCTTGTAGGTTGTTATTGCTGATGTGGGGATGCGAAAACTTTGCTACCTGACGTGGAAGCAATTGTCATTAATCTTATGTAAAATATGAACGCAATATAAAATTTCGGCGGATCTGAAAGTATTAGGTGTGCATCGAATTTATGTCGTGTTATCAATTTGTGAGGGGGGCTTTCGCAATAAATAGAGAATAATTTAAACGCTGGAAAGACATGCCAAGTGCGCTTCAAATATAATACTGTATTTAAATTGTAGGGCCATCTATTCTACTATCCTCACTATTTGCTGAATTCTGAAAAATGGAAAATATCTCTAATGTGATAAATCCAATAAAACTTTTCTAGACGTTGGTATGATTTTTATTATGAAATATTAAAATTCATTAAAGTAGCTAATCGACTTCAAATGCTGCTTTTTTGTTTGTAGAATTAAAATGTAATCATTCTTGGAGATATTTTATCATTTTGGTTGAGAATTGCTCATATGCTCAATTACCAGAGTGGACATTTTATACTGTGAAGATTCAGATGCTACACTTTCGGTGAGAATAAAGTATAAAAAATTTGTCTTCTTCTTCTTATACCTCGTTTGTTCCCAAAGTGGAGCACATGGGTCTACGCAGTGTAAAGATATTCACTCCGAAAGTGAAGTATATGGATATCCTTAATGTGAAAATGTCTTGATAAGTTATTTTTCAAAAGAGTTGTTTCTCAAAGAATCGTTCAACTCAATAGGCATCCAGTCGTGAATTATTGGATTTAAAAAATCCGACAGATGTGGGAATCGAATCCGCATTTCCTGGATTGCTAGGCGCGCACGCCAACTTCTACGCTACCGGGGAGACAATTAAAAAGTATTCTAGCTATGAAAAGTTGTTCGGGCGTTCAAGCCAACTCTAAAATAACTTTAATAGTGAGTGAGATAAAATTTTTGATCGTCCCAAGTAAATATAATAATAATATGTTGATGAAGAAGAAAGAGGTACATATTACTTCTAAAAAAGAGAAACAATGGATGTAAAAAAGATGGAAGCATTTATCATATTCGTTTATTATAATGAGCGTGTATTTTTTATTAGAATGCATTAAAATATCTTCGAGTAATACAATGTTCGTAGATGAAAAAATACGCACTTACGTTTTAAAGACGTATTATTGAATGCAAAATTAAAACGAAATGCTCATACGATTAACTAATTTGTTAAATTAGTGGGTACAAGTTGCTTCTAAATACAAATTGAATTTAGCTCTGCATTGCGTTTATTTAAACGTGTTTCGCCTTTTGAAACAAACTTAATCAACCGTTACAGAGTAAAAATGTTCTCAAACGTATAACTTACCAGATAAAAAGTTAGCTTCTTGCAAGCCTGATAGTTTATTCTGGAAACATTAAGACACCTGCATTTCTTTCCGTGCCTTAATTTAAATGTAAATTTGAGCTCGCAACTCACAAAGGAACTAAACGAGAATATTTAGTGTTGCAATGTTAAAAAATAGGTTATCTCAGCCAGAAAGTAAACTCCTATGATGTGAAATATCTTTTTTAATATAGTAAACTTACATGCATTTCGTAGACTGTTTATATATTAACTTGAGTTGAACTAGAATAATACACAATTTTTGATTTTTTTTAAAATGTGAACTCATTTTGCTTAAACATTTTTAAGAATAGGTGTACTAATTTGATAAAAAATATAATCCACACTCCATAGATCTATTATAGAAGTATACAATTTTTTTTTAAACAAAAAAATTAAAATTGGTGATTTTTTTTTTATTATTTTCTTTGTATATCAAAAAAAAAAATATGATAATTTGTAACTGACCAGTAAAAGTATAAACAATTGTTAACCATTATTATAAACGAATTTCGACTAAAAAATGTAAAGACATCACACTTAAAGTAATATTTTTATTCATGAGATGTCATGCTATTTCTCGTATTTAAATACAAATAAAAATTCAAAGTGAAATTAAAAACTTAATTCTTAAATAATTTAAATAACAATAAAGCTTCCGAGAAATGTTGAGTTGAACTAGTATTTTATTTTGTAGCCCAGTGATAGGTTGCGATCCACATCTGGAAACATTTAAACTATATAATTTACAAATGATACTGATTCCTATCAGTTATGTTGAGTTACGTTAGGGTAAAGTTTTCCTTCTTGTCACCATGTTTGCTACGTCTTTATAAACGTAGCGAACATACTCGAAAGCGTATAAACGCTTTCAAGCACATACAAAAGTATAAAGACCATTAACCAACATACAAATAAGTTGTAAGAATTACTATGGGAAAAACTTCTTAAGAACTTGGTTGAAATATACCATTGTATATAGATTATACAAAGCTAATTACATTGAGGTGTAATTTATTTTAATTTAGGTTTAATGTAAGTAACATTTTGTTATGCATTTTTGCCGCCTATAAAATAATCTTTCACGTCTACCTAAGCCATGATTTCTCAGGGTTAAAGAACCGATAATATGATCTCTCTTATGTCTGTTTATAACAATCCAAGTTGTCTTTCTACCCTTTGCTGTAGTTACTTACTATCCAAATTTGCTACACATCCTCGTAGTACGTTGATGGTAAGCATTCACTAATTTGAATTGCCAATCATAATTATATTATTTTCATAATTGACAAGTTTTCTGAAATATAAACTATCATGAATTTGATGAGTTTTTCGTAGTATAACAATTTTCTTATATTCTATATTAGTTGAGTAAACACATTTCATTGTAGCGTTGTGTATTTATATAAATTTCTAATTTAATATTATTTGCGTTTCCAAGTTGACCAACAAAGTATTGATTGGGAGTTAAATGAAAATGTACTCAAAATGAACTTTATGGATTAATAAAGTATGTAAAAACAAATAAAATTATTAAAGAGCAATGTGCGAAGCAAAAACAAATGCGACTCTCGAGCAAAAAGTTGTTTATCATCTATTCTGGCTGTCTTCACTGGTCATTTACAGTAAAAGTAAGTTACTATCTGTCAAATTATAAATCAAACACACTTTCCACACAATCGAGGCTTTACAATGGAATAGTACCATAGACGATTTATCATAGTATCTGTTTAACGAGTAAAAAATACCTGAAGACGTGAGATGATAAAGAGATTCTTAATATTATATTCTTCTTGCCGAATATTAATTTTCATATATTTATATATTTTATCGTATTTGAGATCCATAGACAATACCATATTTAGTAAAATATTCATGTTCAGATATGGTAAAAAAATATTACGTTTGAAGACTTGATATTAATATAATTAATAAATATTATGAAAAATCCATATTATATTTATTTAAAACGTTTATTTCATATAGCATTATTTTATTATACTTCGATAAAAAATATATTTAAATTCATTAATATTACAATGCAAGTACAATTATTATTTTTGAATATTAAGAAATATTAAGTAGACACATGGAGAATTTTATGCGAAGCGATATTGCGGTGTGTGTATGAAAAGGAATACAATGTAAGTTACCCAACGCTTTATTTTCTTTTGCATAACAAATACTTCGGAAAACTGTTGAAACTGCTAAAAGGTTGTATGCATAGAAGAAAACTTAGCGTACCGTATTAAGATACCTGCAAGTTTCCAATATTTTAAAATTACTTTGTATTTATAACCCAACAACCACTTTTATTCTATACAGTTTGACTATAAGTCACAATATTTCATGATAGTTTTAACATTTATTTTCTCCACTATCAAAACTATTAAAATTAATATTATTCTATTAAAACTATTGTTTATTTTTTGAAACATTTAATAAAAACAACCAAACTAAAATGATTTACAATTTCGACTGATATGATAAATAAAGCATCAAAGTAATTTATATTGTATTTAGTTTTCTGACCCTAATTCGATATTTTATTATTAAACGTAAAGCAAAGTTTTTGTTACGGAAATCCCTTAAGTGAGCGGCCAATACGTTCAATAATAACTCTGCCTAAAGTGCGATGAGACTTGTTTGGTTTGATAAGCAAAATTTCTATTTCTTGCGATTGTAATATATTTCAAACTACACAAAAACTACACTGAAAAGCGAAAAAACGTACCTTCTTTCTAAACACAATGTTTATGTGAAAAAGGAAAAAGATAGAAAAAATTAGGTTTTCAATAAAAATACAAAAGAAGGTAAATCATGTGGCATTTTTAGAACTTCCTTATCCGTTCTTTTATTGGAATATGCTGTCATTACAAAAGTAAATTCTGTAGAAATGGAAAAAATCAGACATAAAATCTGATAAACTAAAAAAAAAACTCAAATTAGGTTGGATAAGCTTTTAGTAAATTTCAGTTCGAAAATATCTTTAACAAAAAATAAATGATAAGCTAAAAGCTAAACAATGGCACTGAAATTCCAAATTTAAATGAGAGATTTTTTTGTCACTGACCAAATATTTAAATACGTTATTTTCATTCATATTCATAGTGGTTATGTTGATTTGTATAAAATATATAGCGAGTAAAGTTAATTAAAAATTAATATGCATTAAAATTACAAATTAAAATTAAAAGCATTCATTTTTTTTTATAAAATAAAATTTATAACTTTTTTACACTTTAAAATTTACATGCCTAGCAATTAACTAATATTCTTTAATATAAATAAAACAAATTTCAATATTTATTATTGATCAGCTAGCAATGATCGAAAATCAAATCTAGTTAACAAAAAAATATGACAAGTGTTCTGGATTGGTAGATATCTCATTTTAACAAATTCCAACATAGAGTGTCTTTAGCCACCAAATATCAATTAAAATGAAAAATGATATGTATAAAAAACATATTGCAAACATAAATAAATAAAATATTATTTTGTGGCCTTTTGAACTTACATTTTTACTAGCTTTCAAATGTGAGAAAACTTTTTTATTTTAATTGACCCATTATCAAATGCAATCGATAAAGAAATAATTTTAAGTATTAATGTAGGTCTGCAATTCCAATTTTAAAAACGCTTGAAATACCAATTAACTATAATTAACATACTTTGGAAATAATGTCTGCGTTTATAAAAACTAAATAATATTTTTATTCCTTTAACAAAAATTTTTGACCAAGGCTTTGAGTAATATGTTGATTTTAAAATTCATGTTAGTAGAACTGTAGCTATTATTTCTCTTAATATATGTAGGTCATTCCGCCCGTATAACAGAAAATTGTTTGACAATCTTAAATATCTTTGTTCTTGATATATCAAAAGACTTTATCTTCAGATTCTGTCACACTGATGAATCAATCTTTTGATAGTGCTACCGTTATCAAATATACGGTAAGTCATACTAATTCCTTAAAATATTCCTTAAAATTTACCTAAAAATTCTTGGTTTTTGATTTTGATTAAAGACTATTTTTTTAAATATTTAATTATATTATTGCTTAAATCGTTCATCTTGTAATTCAATACAGTATCTAAATATAAACACTCAAAAATCAAACCATAAAGTAAGTAAATGTTAATTTACTAAACAAAATTAGCTATCGTTGTTTCTCAGAATTAAACTATTGCTAGGACAATAAACAAACATCCAATGGAAAAATTTTGTGTAGCAAAAAAATTCTAAAATCTTTGATTAAAAAAAAACTTTTCATTGTATAATTCATATTATTTTTCACTATACATTTCTACAAACAATTGAGAATTGATAACATATAGTTAAACATTAATCAAACATTACAGATGGTTTTTTCGCGTGTAAGAGAATTCACAGAGAAGCTTTTGCTTGGTTACCTTCATTATCTCGTTTGCAGTGCAACCTTTGGCGGATGGATCGCAGTCTTCTCATTAGCGTTCGCGGGTTAAATACAGCCTCTGCATAGTTTCTCGGCGAAGCTGTATTTTATTTAGACCACTCGGATGCACTTCCTGCCTCATCTTTTGAGAGAGGGAAATTATTTAATAGAGTCCTTTGTTGAAGCCGTGGACGAGACTTTTCTCAACGGGCGCTTTTACGGACAAGCTTTGAGAGATGAGTTAAAAATGAGTAATTGAAAATGAATGATTAATTACTTTAGAGTACTCTTATATTTTCGCCTCAAAACTTAGCTCAATTAATTTTAAGGCAAAAGCAACATTTTTATCATAAAAATAAAAAGACAATTGTAGAATCCATAATATGAAATACTATAAAAGGCCATATTGTAGCGATTGAAGAATAACCATAATTCATTATAGTATTGAATTATTACAAAATAAAATCAGTGATGCCAAAAATATTCAAAACGATTTAAATTTTACATATTTAACTATTATTTTATTTACAATATATAAAAGAAAACATTATAAACTTTTTAGTTCAAACTATAATTTAAATTCAATACTTTTTTTTCATCCATATAAGACTTATCGGGAAATCTTCTCCAAGCCTCAGTTATACATATTTTAGCTATCGGCAAGCATTTTGGTTATTGATACATTTTTGTTCAATCTTTCCATAAAATATATCTACTGTCTTCGAACTTCAATTTGATTTGGTGTTTATCATTAGAGATATTGTTAAATTAATTAAAGGAATAAAACTATTCCTTACTTTTCTGTTTTGCATGAAAATCATTTAAAAAAATGCGATGTGACTTATTGGAGACAATGCGGTAAAAAATAGTTCTTTGAAGACCTCGCATTTATAGCGAGGCACAAAGCATTAAATACATATTTTAAATCTAAAACTAACGTTTGATAAAGTCGTCTAAGTTAATAATGGTTAAATAAATATGAATATGGTATTGCCTGAAGTGACCTTCTATGTACTTAGAATACTAGATAGATAAATGATGTAAACATTTGCTTTGTATACAAAAAATACAACGGCAAAATACCGCAGAAAAAATAACAGAACATGTATATTTACGACGTAGTTAAACTTTGTCTTATGCGTCAAAATTCATGAAAGTTTTAATATAGCTGAGGAGATACCTACATTTTTTTATGTATTAGGACGCCTAAGTTGAATTCCCATTGCGATAATGTTATACCAAAGTTATGAGAAAGTTTCTACGCCAGAATAGAATGCGAAATTACATTAACCATACATATCGATCAATATAAAGTATATTTTAAACAAAAATGTACATTTATTTGTATATAATAAAAGAAAATCTTCAAAAAAATTTATGCTGTGTAAAAAAGCTTAGTATGTGAACATGTTTATACTTTACAACAGAAAATATTAAGTGTGTTTATTTGTCATAAGAACTACTCTCAAATGGCGAAGAGTAACAACGTGATTTTTTATCATTTTAACGTGTTATATAAACTTCCATTTTTAGGTGAACTATGTTTCTTTTAACGTTTGATATCATCACCGATGATCAACAAGACACCAAAAAAAATTACTATACTAGTTTGTAAATACTCGTTTTTATATACGTTTAAATAATTATAATGAATGAAGAATGACTTTAAATATGTCCTGAGCAAATCGGGTAATAATGCTAGTATATTATACGTAATAGTAATACGGATTTGATGACGTCACAGTAAAAGATATATTTTCAAGTAACTTATACAGACACTAAAGAACTCAAGTTTTTACATAAGTTTTGCTACGGAATTTTTAATTTTGATTTTTTGATGATAAAATTCTTATCGAAATAACAATAAATTTTATCGAATCAGTTTTCAGTATCATTGAATCTAATGAGTGGTATTAATATAAAACCAAATCACGATGAAATAATGTACATAGCAAAAATATATTTGTGTATAAATGTATTATTTTGGTGTTCTATATTTAAATAACAAACTAAAGCGAGCTTTTATTTGTGTTTGAAACTTATAGTTCGAAGTTCATAAAGTATTGGATGTCTTCAAACTTTCAATTGCTCTTTTAAAGGTACATCTTATAAAACTATCAATTACTTTGGCTTATACCCTTTGATGTACTCCAAGTTACACAGGTCAACGCAGAGATGAATGCGGACTGAAGTAGTATCTGCTTTGTTAATAGAAGGAAACCCAAGTTTGCTTAAGTTCCTCTCTTGTGAAGTTAGTTGGGGCAAGTTGAATGATTAGTTTCGATTCAAATAGTTTTGCGCTCGTCAAAGTTACGCAGAATAAATTATCACTTGAGCCAGAGAATTAATTACTCTAATACTGCCTGAAATCAAGATCTGCAAACTACTTGAAATTCAATGAGATATCATATTTTTAAAAGATCTTATTATAATATAGAATACTATTCAAACTAATAGAAGTATAAATAGCTTACATAAAAATACAGTTTTCCAAACTACTTGAAACTTTACGAGACATATTTTTAATATACGTATATGTATATCATATATTTAGATCAATTGAAAT
>JAGVSQ010010157.1:0-13114 GCA_022683975.1 Rhyacophila evoluta
GGAATCGAACCCGCATTCCCCGGATCGCTAGGCGCGCACGCTACCAACTACGCTAGCCGGGGAGACTAAAATATTGGTTGCTAGTAATATTTATGTATTATAAATATATTTCGGTTGTGATTTTTTTGTAATGGTAGCACTAACCATGAAAGCTCTATAAGCTACTAGTTAATACTTATAACCTTAAATATAAATATTAAAGAGAAAACAATAAGATAAAAAGACCGGAAATATGTCTGCTACTTTGATGTGTACGACACTTTGTCATAGATTTCTAAATTTATCGTAAGTTATTTGATGTTAAATTATTGTATCCGTTTTCTCTGTTTATTTATTCCATTATGTAGTTACATATATTTTTGGTTTTAGGTTAAACAACACTTTCGTTCCGCTTCGCAACAGAAGTTTTGTGGTGAAACCGAAATTACGATTTCCGAAATGGCAGATCAAACGAGAACGTGTGGTAAGATTATCGTAGTGTGAAAATATCAAACAGTTTGATTAGGGGTATAGCGTCCGAGTTTTTTTTGATTGTATGTTAAGTTGGCAACATTGGATTTTGAAATACACGCAGGAAACAAATAAACTGGAAATAATTTCGATATATAAACTCCAGCCTGTACCGTTACAGCCCCTACTGGACAAAAAATTATATCATCACTTCAGAATATTTGCCATTGTTCAGAAGAAAGAAACAACAGATTCAAAATAAACAATGAAATTTCATAAAAATATTACTTATGCATATTTTTTCAATCTCATAAAAATAGACAAACTGATTTGTTTTGAAAAAGTTTAGTTCTATTGACCCAGGCTTTTGTCTGATGATATAGAATATTTATTTGGATATGGTGGCATTAAAAACTAAATTTCACATTTTTTTCTGATGAATCTTTTTGCCATGGAAGTGAAAATGTACAAAAGGAGATTAAAGAGACAGTTTAGAACTAGGGTGATTCATTTGTGTCGTATTTTTACGAGTTTTGCATTGCATCATAATCATGAATATTTTATCTTTAATCTTAATTTTATTGAAATTTATAATGATCAATATTTTATCTTTGAATTATGGTACGATACTATACTGACGGATATGAGCTGTTAAATGCCTTGAATCTTGAACCAGTTTTCGAAACAATATTGAATGCTCAACTCCTAGATAACCCTAGCATATTATAATAAATAGAATATGACATTCACCATTACTTCATTTATTAGGGAGACCCAGTATCAATATATTGTTTGTAATTATGCAATACTGGAGTCGGTCTTCTTCGGTTTGTCAACTAGTAAAATGTGCCTTATGATTTTTTTTACTCGTGAAACCCTTCACCAAAAAGTTTTTTTTATGCCATCTGGTGATGATGGAAGAGACTTACCCTGTGGTAGCATAGTGCAGAGCAGCGTGCTATTTTTATTTCACACAAAATAAAAATTGAACGGGTGTTACAAAAATTATTTGTGATATTTATGGTTGTACATTGGATATCAAAGAATATCATGGATGGTTCAAGATATTCAAATCTGGCAATGTCGATTTGAATTATGAGCCTTGAAGTGGATGGGGCAGCCGAAAGCAGTCCTGAAGGAGAACATTGAAGCAAATCCAATGATGAACATCGAAGAATTATTGCACAAGGTCAGCAGATCGTAGTCTAATACCCCATTGGGTATCATTATGACGGGCGAAAATGGGAAATATTTTTAAAAAAGTATTTGGATTCCGTGCGCCTTATCTGTCCGCAACAGAGCTGAACAACTCAACCATGCTTTGCAAAAAAAAAGAAGCAATGTAGTTAATTTTTCTGTGATTTAATCATCAGAGATGAGAAATAGGTTCTCTATTATAACATTAAAAAGAAAAAACAATGATTTTACCAAATGAAGCCGGCTCTGGTGAATGTACACACCGGTAACCTCTAGTACAATAATGCCCGTACGCATGTGACTTGTGATTCAGCCAACAAATGGCGAAAAGTAATCGGAAACACGCAAAATAATATTGTGTAAAAAAAAATTGCAGCAATAATTAAAAATGTGCATTTTTAGTTTTATTGAAAATGCGACATTAATACTGAATCCCTATAAGCTTCCGATAAGCCAAGTTTTTAGTACATTGCATAAGCCTTACTACATTTCTTTCACTCATTCATATTTTTCACTGGTGCTATCCATCCAATAGGCAGTTCAATAATATATTCATTGAAAAATCAGACTTTATCCACCCATCAGTTTTCAACTGGTGTATGACATGATACTCTTATGTCTGAGATGCATAACGATAATAATATTTCAGTGAATTATATGCTATCATTAAGACGTGTCAAATGTAAATCTAAAATTAAAAAAAATCGATTGAAAAACTGTTAAAATTATAGAATGCCTTATGACGCCTTGTGAATGCCTTATGCTCTATGATGTTCATTATGTATATAATTTACAGTTGCACGAGGACCACATTACAATAGATAACAAAGAGTTTATTCAAGAATTCATTCAAGATCGCTTGACGGTAGCTAAAACTATGGTTAATCTGCCATCACCATTACTGGATGAATCAATACCGCATGGTGAATGGACACCTAAAACTAAACGAGTAGGGTTGATTGCTAGAAAAATTGGAGACTACCCATTATGGTCTACCAATGGCCGTAAAGTTCACTCTACATTATTACAGGTCAGTTCTATATTCATTACTACAAATAAATAAATGTAAATATAAGAAGACTGTTACAAAACTTTTGCATACTTGACAGTGATGTTTAGTAATCTTGAAGTCAGCCAATAATAGAAACATCTGTAAAATAAAAATAAATTGATAACAGTTTTGGTTTATTCAAAACAAATGCAAATCTCCATGAATTCTACTAATTATTCAAAACTATCATAACACTTTATCTGGTATCCACTGTGAAAGCTTTTGTAAAATTAATTAGTATGTCGCTAGTCATAGAGAATATTTAAGAGGCTCAAACATGCTGTTCCATTAGCTATTATAAACTGTACACATATTTTCAGATTCCATTGTTTATTTTTCTGTCAATAAAGGGGAGGCTCGAAGTTCATTGATTAAGAATAGTTATTTGAGTTAGATAAATGATAGCTAACCAAAAAAATTTAATCTTTTTTGATGTTTAGGGTTATTAGGGGGATTAGGGTTTCTTTAGATTTTCACACCTTTCAAAATAGAATTAATTATCCCCACATCACAAGAACTGGTTTCAGTACTTATTTATTCCACAGTTTCCCAATAATCTTCTACTTTTTGAGATGACAATACTATTTTAATTAACTGTTACAAGGTTATTGAATTACTATTTTTCCTAAGCACTAATTAATAATTCAGTAGCATTATTCATATGTGTAGAGTGGAATATTCTGATTAAATAGCAGTATTTAAATTTTAATCACGTTAAAGTGTACCTCTATTCTTAATGATAGAATCAAAATAGGTAAATAACAACAAATTTTGCAGGTTGTCGATAATCACGTAGTGAAATACTTTCCTCCCGGACAATGGAATCCCCCTCGGAAGCCGACTACACGTATTCACGGCCAATGGGGTTGTTTGCTGGTCGGAGCTGAGACCATAGATCCTTCCCTCCTCACAAAGGAATATTGCGGTCTGTTCAAAAATTCCGGAGTCTCACCAAAGAAACATCTCTGTAGATTCATTGTAACCCCTGATGCAGCTATTACTCCGGGGACACCACTTTATGCTTCTCATTTCAGAATTGGTGAAAGAATTGATGTAAGAGGATTAACGTAAGTACAATTCATTTCATTCTACATTAATATAAAATCAGCATTGTTATTTTCATTTATCTCAGTCCTATGTCTTGATCTCTATAATTAAACATGCTGCATTTACACACATTCTAATTTACCAGATAAAAATCTTTATTATGCTTAGATAAATTTGGTGGGTGATGGCTGACAGGAATGCAAAGGTTGCAGGTTCAAATCCCACAGCTGCTAACAATTTTTAAAAGAAATTCATAGTTGCAGGACTGGATATACCCTTTGGGTTAAACAATCAAATAACCAATTCTAGTGAACAAAATCTGTCAAGATCACTTCATGTCGATCACAATATCACCTTGTTTTCAATTTATATACAGTGGAAACCGCTTAACATGAAACCAAAGGGACTGAAATATTTTTTCATTTCACAAAAACAGATGCAAAAATAAACTCACCAATGTTTTCTATGTAAAATAAAACTAATTCGATTTTCTGCTAAAATTAACACTTGTAGTATATTGTCAAGTATATCATATTAGGTACAATATTGACACATATTCAATAAAAATCACACACATAAGAAAATATTGTTCTCACAATAAATCGCATTTTTTTCATAAAAAACATAAAATTCAAATTTTTCGATACCTGCGTCACCAAAATCGAAGACAGACTGACCTTCGATAAATCGGAATGGCTTTTACCTAACCACTAGCAGTACCTAGGAATTATTGTTTGAAAATTGTATATCTAGTAATTGTATAGTGATAGAGTTATTGGGGATTTCATTTTACGTTAGCGTAACGTAAAAATAGTTCATTTTACCCATTTATTAGTTGAAACGTTGACTAGAATATTCTTTTTGTTAACATGTTGATCGCCATGTCGGCCACCGGTGGCCGACAGCAAGGTATTCCAACTGGGCCGTGTTGGTCACCGGTGGCCGGCATGGCATACCTAACTTCAGAGTGTCATTCTGTCTGACATGGCCCTTTTCTATCTTACTACGATATAGCCTTAGGATATCTTCATAGTTCTAAAAGATATACTCATGAATGTGATAGGTGGCCGACCCATCAAATCACACAATAAATCTCCTTAAAAATACCTCAAAACAAACTAAATATTTTATTTTCGACCTAATATTAAATTAAAAACGTAAAAACATTTTTTGGACATTTTACGAAAATCCTATTGGCGATCAACGTGTTAAATAAGTGACAAAATTTTGCTATCTAAATTTTTTTCCTTGAATAGGTTTCTATACAATATGTAAAACTTCATCCCAGAGGAATCTGCATATTATTATTATCAACATTACTAGCTATCTCATAAATCTTTCTATAATGATCTATCATATTATATTGTATGAGATTTATTTACTTTTTAGAATTGACTATGGGTTCCAAGGTGTGGTCAAGAGATGGGGATTCAAAGGAATGCCGGCAAGTCACGGTGTTACAAAAACTCATAGGAGGCCAGGAAACATTGGAGGTGGGGGTGAGAAGGGTAGAGTCTGGCCTGGAACAAAAATGCCTGGTCATATGGGTAATCGGTAAGCTATAAGTCCACTGCCTAATTGCCCCTGAAACAATTTCACATTATTTTTAATCCAATTATTGATACTATTATTTGAAAGGGCCTTGATAGAATCTAACTTTAAACTCAAAAGTACAGGAGTATTCTCACTAATATCCTTTTATCCGTCTACTCTGAAACAAAAACCTAAGTTATAAACAATATATTTGTATTAAGTGTATAAACTTCTAATGTTTCTTATTTCAATATGCATTTATTTTATGTATTACAACTATCATTAACCCTTTAATAACAGGCAAAATTTCCAAATTAATTGGCTAAATTGGCATGGTGTGAAATTGCGATTTTTTTATTGTTTTGGCAAAATTAATATATCTGTAGTAATTCTAAAGATATATCGTTTTTTATGCAACATGTTAAGAACTATATGGTCTATCTAAAATTTCAGTACAGTAGAACCGTAGAACCTTGATATAGCGGACTATGCTGGTGAGGTGTCCGTTAAAGCTGAAAATCAGTTTTCTGAATGCATTTTTATTAAGAAAATAAATGACACGATAGCAGGCCAGTGAAGCTTCAAGAAAAGAGGTTTTGCTGTTTTATTGAGGTTTTGTTTTATGTAGGTTGGCTAAGTTTATTAACCTTCCCTCTACCATGCAAGTCGACCGGGTCTCCATTTCGTCATCGACATATATGTAGGTAGTTGGTCATAGGTATTCACGTGTGCACTGAGTTTTTTGCGCATTAATTTGCCCGAATTCCCGCTCGATTTGTCCTGCTGGTGAGTCACTTGTTTATTACAAAACGATATTATTCATTGTAGTGTAATCGTCAATTCACGTGCGACTTACAACTATTACTTATGGTAAAAACTATTTTGTGTTATATTTCCTATTATTTTTTAAAAGACTCTTTTAATATTAAAAGATAATGAATAGCTGACATAAATTTAATGAATGAATATGAGTACGACTGCAATCTTGATTTTTAAATAAACGATCAAATAACGGACACAGAAGATATTTTAGAAGAAGATTTAGAAGATACAGATTCGGAATTGGAGGCTAGTGAGGATGAAGATGAAAGAGAAATATTTAGATCAAATTATGGATTTGAATGGGATTTACTACCACCATCGTCCCCAAGACAAAAGGAGTGCAATGTTCTATTCATCATCCTGAATGAGCGTATCTGCTCCTTTCATTACGATGATTAATATTTTTCTTGTTTTAAATTCTGAATTATTTAAAACTGGTAAACTTCCATATGTAAGTACTTACATATGGAAGTTTACCAGTTTTAAATAATTCAGAATTTAAAACAAGAAAAATATTAATCATCGTAATGAAAGGAGCAGATACGCTCATTCAGGATGATGAATAGAACATTGCACTCCTTTTGTCTTGGGGACGATGGTGGTAGTAAATCCCATTCAAATCCATAATTTGATCTAAATATTTCTCTTTCATCTTCATCCTCACTAGCCTCCAATTCCGAATCTGTATCTTCTAAATCTTCTTCTAAAATATCTTCTGTGTCCGTTATTTGATCGTTTATTTAAAAATCAAGATTGCAGTCGTACTCATATTCATTCATTAAATTTATGTCAGCTATTCATTATCTTTTAATATTAAAAGAGTCTTTTAAAAAATAATAGGAAATATAACACAAAATAGTTTTTACCATAAGTAATAGTTGTAAGTCGCACGTGAATTGACGATTACACTACAATGAATAATATCGTTTTGTAATAAACAAGTGACTCACCAGCAGGACAAATCGAGCGGGAATTCGGGCAAATTAATGCGCAAAAAACTCAGTGCACACGTGAATACCTATGACCAACTACCTACATATATGTCGATGACGAAATGGAGACCCGGTCGACTTGCATGGTAGAGGGAAGGTTAATAAACTTAGCCAACCTACATAAAACAAAACCTCAATAAAACAGCAAAACCTCTTTTCTTGAAGCTTCACTGGCCTGCTATCGTGTCATTTATTTTCTTAATAAAAATGCATTCAGAAAACTGATTTTCAGCTTTAACGGACACCTCACCAGCATAGTCCGCTATATCAAGGTTCTACGGTTCTACTGTACTGAAATTTTAGATAGACCATATAGTTCTTAACATGTTGCATAAAAAACGATATATCTTTAGAATTACTACAGATATATTAATTTTGCCAAAACAATAAAAAAATCGCAATTTCACACCATGCCAATTTAGCCAATTAATTTGGAAATTTTGCCTGTTATTAAAGGGTTAATGATAGTTGTAATACATAAAATAAATGCATATTGAAATAAGAAACATTAGAAGTTTATACACTTAATACAAATATATTGTTTATAACTTAGGTTTTTGTTTCAGAGTAGACGGATAAAAGGATATTAGTGAGAATACTCCTGTACTTTTGAGTTTAAAGTTAGATTCTATCAAGGCCCTTTCAAATAATAGTATCAATAATTGGATTAAAAATAATGTGAAATTGTTTCAGGGGCAATTAGGCAGTGGACTTATAGCTTACCGATTACCCATATGACCAGGCATTTTTGTTCCAGGCCAGACTCTACCCTTCTCACCCCCACCTCCAATGTTTCCTGGCCTCCTATGAGTTTTTGTAACACCGTGACTTGCCGGCATTCCTTTGAATCCCCATCTCTTGACCACACCTTGGAACCCATAGTCAATTCTAAAAAGTAAATAAATCTCATACAATATAATATGATAGATCATTATAGAAAGATTTATGAGATAGCTAGTAATGTTGATAATAATAATATGCAGATTCCTCTGGGATGAAGTTTTACATATTGTATAGAAACCTATTCAAGGAAAAAAATTTAGATAGCAAAATTTTGTCACTTATTTAACACGTTGATCGCCAATAGGATTTTCGTAAAATGTCCAAAAAATGTTTTTACGTTTTTAATTTAATATTAGGTCGAAAATAAAATATTTAGTTTGTTTTGAGGTATTTTTAAGGAGATTTATTGTGTGATTTGATGGGTCGGCCACCTATCACATTCATGAGTATATCTTTTAGAACTATGAAGATATCCTAAGGCTATATCGTAGTAAGATAGAAAAGGGCCATGTCAGACAGAATGACACTCTGAAGTTAGGTATGCCATGCCGGCCACCGGTGACCAACACGGCCCAGTTGGAATACCTTGCTGTCGGCCACCGGTGGCCGACATGGCGATCAACATGTTAACAAAAAGAATATTCTAGTCAACGTTTCAACTAATAAATGGGTAAAATGAACTATTTTTACGTTACGCTAACGTAAAATGAAATCCCCAATAACTCTATCACTATACAATTACTAGATATACAATTTTCAAACAATAATTCCTAGGTACTGCTAGTGGTTAGGTAAAAGCCATTCCGATTTATCGAAGGTCAGTCTGTCTTCGATTTTGGTGACGCAGGTATCGAAAAATTTGAATTTTATGTTTTTTATGAAAAAAATGCGATTTATTGTGAGAACAATATTTTCTTATGTGTGTGATTTTTATTGAATATGTGTCAATATTGTACCTAATATGATATACTTGACAATATACTACAAGTGTTAATTTTAGCAGAAAATCGAATTAGTTTTATTTTACATAGAAAACATTGGTGAGTTTATTTTTGCATCTGTTTTTGTGAAATGAAAAAATATTTCAGTCCCTTTGGTTTCATGTTAAGCGGTTTCCACTGTATATAAATTGAAAACAAGGTGATATTGTGATCGACATGAAGTGATCTTGACAGATTTTGTTCACTAGAATTGGTTATTTGATTGTTTAACCCAAAGGGTATATCCAGTCCTGCAACTATGAATTTCTTTTAAAAATTGTTAGCAGCTGTGGGATTTGAACCTGCAACCTTTGCATTCCTGTCAGCCATCACCCACCAAATTTATCTAAGCATAATAAAGATTTTTATCTGGTAAATTAGAATGTGTGTAAATGCAGCATGTTTAATTATAGAGATCAAGACATAGGACTGAGATAAATGAAAATAACAATGCTGATTTTATATTAATGTAGAATGAAATGAATTGTACTTACGTTAATCCTCTTACATCAATTCTTTCACCAATTCTGAAATGAGAAGCATAAAGTGGTGTCCCCGGAGTAATAGCTGCATCAGGGGTTACAATGAATCTACAGAGATGTTTCTTTGGTGAGACTCCGGAATTTTTGAACAGACCGCAATATTCCTTTGTGAGGAGGGAAGGATCTATGGTCTCAGCTCCGACCAGCAAACAACCCCATTGGCCGTGAATACGTGTAGTCGGCTTCCGAGGGGGATTCCATTGTCCGGGAGGAAAGTATTTCACTACGTGATTATCGACAACCTGCAAAATTTGTTGTTATTTACCTATTTTGATTCTATCATTAAGAATAGAGGTACACTTTAACGTGATTAAAATTTAAATACTGCTATTTAATCAGAATATTCCACTCTACACATATGAATAATGCTACTGAATTATTAATTAGTGCTTAGGAAAAATAGTAATTCAATAACCTTGTAACAGTTAATTAAAATAGTATTGTCATCTCAAAAAGTAGAAGATTATTGGGAAACTGTGGAATAAATAAGTACTGAAACCAGTTCTTGTGATGTGGGGATAATTAATTCTATTTTGAAAGGTGTGAAAATCTAAAGAAACCCTAATCCCCCTAATAACCCTAAACATCAAAAAAGATTAAATTTTTTTGGTTAGCTATCATTTATCTAACTCAAATAACTATTCTTAATCAATGAACTTCGAGCCTCCCCTTTATTGACAGAAAAATAAACAATGGAATCTGAAAATATGTGTACAGTTTATAATAGCTAATGGAACAGCATGTTTGAGCCTCTTAAATATTCTCTATGACTAGCGACATACTAATTAATTTTACAAAAGCTTTCACAGTGGATACCAGATAAAGTGTTATGATAGTTTTGAATAATTAGTAGAATTCATGGAGATTTGCATTTGTTTTGAATAAACCAAAACTGTTATCAATTTATTTTTATTTTACAGATGTTTCTATTATTGGCTGACTTCAAGATTACTAAACATCACTGTCAAGTATGCAAAAGTTTTGTAACAGTCTTCTTATATTTACATTTATTTATTTGTAGTAATGAATATAGAACTGACCTGTAATAATGTAGAGTGAACTTTACGGCCATTGGTAGACCATAATGGGTAGTCTCCAATTTTTCTAGCAATCAACCCTACTCGTTTAGTTTTAGGTGTCCATTCACCATGCGGTATTGATTCATCCAGTAATGGTGATGGCAGATTAACCATAGTTTTAGCTACCGTCAAGCGATCTTGAATGAATTCTTGAATAAACTCTTTGTTATCTATTGTAATGTGGTCCTCGTGCAACTGTAAATTATATACATAATGAACATCATAGAGCATAAGGCATTCACAAGGCGTCATAAGGCATTCTATAATTTTAACAGTTTTTCAATCGATTTTTTTTAATTTTAGATTTACATTTGACACGTCTTAATGATAGCATATAATTCACTGAAATATTATTATCGTTATGCATCTCAGACATAAGAGTATCATGTCATACACCAGTTGAAAACTGATGGGTGGATAAAGTCTGATTTTTCAATGAATATATTATTGAACTGCCTATTGGATGGATAGCACCAGTGAAAAATATGAATGAGTGAAAGAAATGTAGTAAGGCTTATGCAATGTACTAAAAACTTGGCTTATCGGAAGCTTATAGGGATTCAGTATTAATGTCGCATTTTCAATAAAACTAAAAATGCACATTTTTAATTATTGCTGCAATTTTTTTTTACACAATATTATTTTGCGTGTTTCCGATTACTTTTCGCCATTTGTTGGCTGAATCACAAGTCACATGCGTACGGGCATTATTGTACTAGAGGTTACCGGTGTGTACATTCACCAGAGCCGGCTTCATTTGGTAAAATCATTGTTTTTTCTTTTTAATGTTATAATAGAGAACCTATTTCTCATCTCTGATGATTAAATCACAGAAAAATTAACTACATTGCTTCTTTTTTTTTGCAAAGCATGGTTGAGTTGTTCAGCTCTGTTGCGGACAGATAAGGCGCACGGAATCCAAATACTTTTTTAAAAATATTTCCCATTTTCGCCCGTCATAATGATACCCAATGGGGTATTAGACTACGATCTGCTGACCTTGTGCAATAATTCTTCGATGTTCATCATTGGATTTGCTTCAATGTTCTCCTTCAGGACTGCTTTCGGCTGCCCCATCCACTTCAAGGCTCATAATTCAAATCGACATTGCCAGATTTGAATATCTTGAACCATCCATGATATTCTTTGATATCCAATGTACAACCATAAATATCACAAATAATTTTTGTAACACCCGTTCAATTTTTATTTTGTGTGAAATAAAAATAGCACGCTGCTCTGCACTATGCTACCACAGGGTAAGTCTCTTCCATCATCACCAGATGGCATAAAAAAAACTTTTTGGTGAAGGGTTTCACGAGTAAAAAAAATCATAAGGCACATTTTACTAGTTGACAAACCGAAGAAGACCGACTCCAGTATTGCATAATTACAAACAATATATTGATACTGGGTCTCCCTAATAAATGAAGTAATGGTGAATGTCATATTCTATTTATTATAATATGCTAGGGTTATCTAGGAGTTGAGCATTCAATATTGTTTCGAAAACTGGTTCAAGATTCAAGGCATTTAACAGCTCATATCCGTCAGTATAGTATCGTACCATAATTCAAAGATAAAATATTGATCATTATAAATTTCAATAAAATTAAGATTAAAGATAAAATATTCATGATTATGATGCAATGCAAAACTCGTAAAAATACGACACAAATGAATCACCCTAGTTCTAAACTGTCTCTTTAATCTCCTTTTGTACATTTTCACTTCCATGGCAAAAAGATTCATCAGAAAAAAATGTGAAATTTAGTTTTTAATGCCACCATATCCAAATAAATATTCTATATCATCAGACAAAAGCCTGGGTCAATAGAACTAAACTTTTTCAAAACAAATCAGTTTGTCTATTTTTATGAGATTGAAAAAATATGCATAAGTAATATTTTTATGAAATTTCATTGTTTATTTTGAATCTGTTGTTTCTTTCTTCTGAACAATGGCAAATATTCTGAAGTGATGATATAATTTTTTGTCCAGTAGGGGCTGTAACGGTACAGGCTGGAGTTTATATATCGAAATTATTTCCAGTTTATTTGTTTCCTGCGTGTATTTCAAAATCCAATGTTGCCAACTTAACATACAATCAAAAAAAACTCGGACGCTATACCCCTAATCAAACTGTTTGATATTTTCACACTACGATAATCTTACCACACGTTCTCGTTTGATCTGCCATTTCGGAAATCGTAATTTCGGTTTCACCACAAAACTTCTGTTGCGAAGCGGAACGAAAGTGTTGTTTAACCTAAAACCAAAAATATATGTAACTACATAATGGAATAAATAAACAGAGAAAACGGATACAATAATTTAACATCAAATAACTTACGATAAATTTAGAAATCTATGACAAAGTGTCGTACACATCAAAGTAGCAGACATATTTCCGGTCTTTTTATCTTATTGTTTTCTCTTTAATATTTATATTTAAGGTTATAAGTATTAACTAGTAGCTTATAGAGCTTTCATGGTTAGTGCTACCATTACAAAAAAATCACAACCGAAATATATTTATAATACATAAATATTACTAGCAACCAATATTTTAGTCTCCCCGGCTAGCGTAGTTGGTAGCGTGCGCGCCTAGCGATCCGGGGAATGCGGGTTCGATTCC
>JAGVSQ010010159.1:0-13113 GCA_022683975.1 Rhyacophila evoluta
CAGAATTTTTTTACAAATAACTTTTATTTATAATTTTATATAATAATAAAATGAAAAATTTCAATTTGTAGCTTAGACGTTCTGTGCTTAATTATATGCAATTAAAAAAGAAGGAAGTTGTGAAGCAGCCAAGCATCAAAGAAAGACTTTGAGTAACATCATGTCTTTGAAGCTATTTTCAATGATATCCACAAATTGTATGTGCACTATGCAGCACAGTGGTTAGGTGGTCCATGTTGCAAATATGAAATACATTTCAGTTTTTATTCATAAATTTGGAGTCAAATTCTGAGTTAATGTCAAATAGTGAATTATTTTAATGCTTCTTAGGTGTTAAATCATAACCTATTTTGTTTTTCAGGCTACAAACCATGTTCCTGTTTGCAGCTGTCCAGCTCGATTCACCGGAAATCCATTCACTGGCTGTCGTCAAATGAGTCCAGGTATTTAGTCAAACAATAATTGTATAATACCAATATATACACTAGGCACGCAACTAGAACTTCAAAATTGTTGAGGGGGCCTAAAAGAACAAACAGATATTTAGATAGCGTGGACCTAAAAAACAAACAATTGCGCCTAGGGCCTCTCGTACTAAATTTCCTAAAATGGAGCATATTGTTGCACTTCACTCTGTCTGATAGTATTTATGTTATTCACCAGTTGCAGAATCTGCAATTGATGCTTCCACAACGTAAGAATATTCTTGAATCAATGTATATGGTATCAAAGTATTTAAAGGAAAATAAAAAATATCATAAATAAATAGTAAATATTCACCCAACCAAAGGACACCTGAGACTAAAACATAGATGTAGTACCTTAATTACTATTGCAATTATTACTACAAATTTTAATTATGTACCATAAATCAGGAAGATTAATAAAACGCTATAAATCATAAATCACTCAATATATTGTCATTAGCAGTGAGCTTTATTTTCAATACCGAATGAATACATTATTAAGAAAATTATTCCTCTAAGCTTCGTTTTACTAATTTGACATATAAAAAAAAAAAATGTTTACAATTTCTCAGTACATATTGTCACACCCATAACAGCCCATGCAGATATCATAAGCATACAAATTCAGAGAAAAATATCTTCCAAGACTCAACAACCGGTACCCAAGAAGAAATAATACGTTACACTGTTTTCTATTTCAGATGAAGCCTGTCATCCAAGTCCATGTGGGCAAAATACTAAGTGTGACGTTATCAATGAAGCTGCGACTTGCAGTTGTCTTCCAGGATATTTCGTAAGATATACAATTATAATTCTTGCAATCTTGGTAAATTTAACTGGAAGTACTTATCATATTTATAATTGTTCATCTACAAATCTACAGCTCGTGTAATTAGCTTATCATGTCTTTCTCCAGACAGTGCTAAAAAAACACATTCTTAATGTTAAAAAAGTGAAGGAAGCTCACAAATTGAAATATAGAAACACTTTTTTAAAGGCAACCATGACCCATATGGGCTATTAATGCTGATAATGATGATAAGTCAAAAAATTACTCCAATACTCTAGCATTGATGTTTATACACTTTTTCAATGTCATGACATGATATTAATTATTGACTTAGGAAAATCAACATGGTGCAAGACTTTGCGCTCATTTAAATCACTACAGTCATTAGAAAAATAATAAAGCAATTTTATTCATATAAAATGAGGTGGATTTTTTTTATGATGGTAATACAACTAGATAACAACTCACTCTTTATCAGAATAAATTATGATATTTGGATGAATATTTTCTTAATTTAGGGAAGCCCCTTGTCTGGATGCAGGCACGAATGTGAGTCGGACGGTGAATGCGGTCCTCAGCAACATTGCCAACAGTTCAAGTGCGTCAACCCTTGCTTGCAATGCGGAACCAATGCGGAGTGTTCGAACGTTCGGAGTCATGCTGCAGTTTGCTCATGTCCCAAGGTAATTTTATTAGGGTGATTTTTAATGGATAAGATAAGCCACTACATGCTAATAATTTTTTTCTTTAAAATAACAGATTTACAAAATAAAAAATTTGTAGGTCTATAATATTATGAATAATTTATTGTTAGATATAAAGCAATAATAAGTGAAGCTACTTTTTCAAACTCATAAGATTCTCGATTAAGTTAATTGCGTATATTAAGGAACTTGTTGGAAATTCTGTAAGAACTTCATACTCATTGACACGAGTCATTAGATACTCTATTATAACTTATAATATGATAATAAATAGAAATTAATAATTTCAAAGACATTCAAATCAATTCATAAGATTTGAATATGTCTTCCTTACCTTTATGGATGAGCACACATTTGCCAAATTGACTACCAAAGCAACAGTTTTCAGCCACAATCAACTTTATATCCAACATGATTTCAGGGTTACTTCGGAGACCCATACCGATCATGCCAGCCAGAATGCACATCCAACAGTGACTGCCCATCATTCAAGCCATCATGCCAATACAACAAGTGTGTAGATCCTTGCGATGGAGTGTGCGGATACCAAGCTAACTGCCAACTTCGTGGTGCCACCCCCATTTGCTCCTGCCCCAGGAATATGACCGGAGATCCCTTCAAGAGTTGCAGGCCTTTTGAAAAACGTAAGTCATCAATGAGTCATCTATGGATTAGATCAAGCAACTTTTTGTTACGTTTAAAGTCATTCATAACGACCAGACTTGACTGCAATTTGCTGGAAAGAGCCGCAATTATTAATCACTACTTCCTCAAATAATGATCCATATGAAAGTATACATTTTTTAAATAGCTTTGACTCTTTAGGTTCAGATATTTCTAAAATTATTCTATATTCTTTTGCAGGTGACTTGTGTGAACCCAATCCATGTGGTGCAAATGCTAAGTGCACACCAGGATACGACAATACCAACAGTGAAAGGCCTGTCTGCACTTGTCCTGCTGGATATGTTGGAAATGCTCTCACAAGCTGTGTCAGGGTAATGATGATATATTTTAGTTTATTTTTAAAAACATGTATGGTATAACAATTTTTTTTATAAATCAGTTTGAATAAACAGTTCATAAGATGTTTGGTCCAATCTATCATCAACAGTCTATGATCGAGTTTATTTATCTATGCTAAAATCCCCTGCTTTATCTATTGGTTCTAAATATCAAGTATGGCTTAATTTTTGGCAACCATATCTCGACAATAAAGTTTGGATCTCTCAACATAATCTAATCAGCTCAATTTAAATTCTTTCTAACTTCACTAATTGATACCTATAACCATTATCACATTACAGGGAGAATGCCAGAACGATGATGAATGTCCTCACAACAAGGCCTGCGTCGGTTATGCTTGCGTCAATCCATGCATCGGCCAATGTGGAACGGGTGCAGAATGCAACGCACGTCTTCACATTGCCGTCTGCACATGCCCCACAGGAACCAAAGGCGATGCTCTGATCTCATGTAACGCTGGGAGAAATTACCAGACATCCCGTTACTTCCGTTACTATTAACTTACCGCCATCTTTGATCTTCATTAAATCGTAATACTCAATTAATTTAGGATAAGATATGTTTTGTATAACCAGACAATAGCTGCAATTAATAAATGAGAAGTATTTTTAATAATGTCAATCGAAATGAATTTTGTCAGTAATAGCTTTGAAATAACATGTAATTTTACAGAGATAATAAAGTAATATTTTTGTAAAAAGTTATTTTATTTCATTTTAAGGCCACGATTTTAAGATCTTTTTATAATAATATTTAAATTAAAACCTCCTTCATATGAATACCTATTATGGAAAAAAAAAATATATTCCGATTACACAGAATTATTAAAACACAAAGTTTTAAATATAATGATTTACAACGATTTTTCATACAGTTTCCTCTTACTCTTCAAATGAAAATCCATTATAATGTAAGATTTAAAATAAACTCTCTAATTCTTTAGATTCCTCTTTTTTTCAAATAGGCTATAATAATAAATACTATTCATTTGTTCCACACTATTGAAAGTTCATCAAAATACTTTTTTTTGCCATTAGTCAAACACATATCTTGAAATTAAATAATACCATCGATTTTTTTTTACATTATATATATTCAATTATTGGGATATTCCTTCCTAAAATAGGTTATTTGGATGTCTAGTGTCAGAAAAGCATTATCGAAAATTCACAAGCAGCAATTTAATGTTATTCAATGTTAATTTTTTTACATGTCGATACTTATAAAATGAATTATATTATTATTATATATTAAAACATATCGCCAATAATAATAACCACACAAATTAAAATAATTTTGTAAAAAATTTGAATGATTTTAAGCAGTGCTCTGCAACCGCTGTGCTACGAGATAATGCTGGGTGTGCCATGGCGCATTTTATCAATATCAATATAAGATTTGAGACCGCGCAAGAAAGATTTAAATGAATATTGTTTCCATAAATCCTAGATGAAGTGCCATTATATTAAAATAATTTTATCGTGTATTACAAGGGATATCCAGAAATTAAGTTGCATTTGGTTATCAAACAAAACGTAGATAACCTCTTCCATGCCAGCCAAATTTTATAAAGTTGTGATTTCAGTTAATAATTTGACATACGGCAAAAAATTAACCAACTTGTCAATAGATGGTAGAATATAAGTGTATAAAATAAAAGTCAAAATACTTTTCAAATCGACTCATATGATGAAAAGAATTGGCGGGACATGCAAAGTGCGGTAACATAACTAGTCCGTGACATGCGTAGCGATAAACAGGGATCTGCATTAACACATAATTTATGCACATTTTATAAAAATGTTAATAAAAAATGTGCCAATGATGAGATTGCAAAAAATAAACTATACTTTACTTTTGTCTCAAAACAAACAAATCGAGTTTGGTATTCCTGCAATATTGGCGACAATATTGCATACTTTTGTCTGCAGCAGTTTTTATTGAATGAAGGCATATCATTAGACTGACTTGGTACCAAACATTTATGGCGAGAACCGTGATATAATGATCATAAAGTTGTGTTATAGAAACAGAAAAATGATTCTTCCTATGTGACATATGTGATGAAGTCCAGTGTCTCCATGATTCCCCATTACCTACTAATTGCTTTAACTACTTCTGGATCATGGCGACGGCCTTAATCGCACCGAATTCATCCTACAGATTTAAGTCAGAAGAATAGATGGCAGGACAAATGTCTCTTTTCTCTCTGCATTACTGTTAATGATTAATAAAGGAAGCCGTTCGGTCATCTCAAAAATCCTCGTAAAGTGAATTATCATCTCTTAAATGATGAAAATTGCCTCATATCAACTCACTTTATCAAAAGAAGAATTTAAAATTAATAAAGATCATTTTAGCTTCACTATTTTCATATTTAAGATAATATAATAAAATACAAATTTAAAGTATTTTTTCAATTTTTATTCATAAAAAATTGGCAACAATTATGAACTTATACCGAATCTTAATGCAAGGACAAATCATTAAAATCTATTCAAGATTTATTCTTATCCTTTTTCGATTTCTTCTTCACACTTGATTCATCAACCGACTTATTCTTCTTCGATTTCTCTTTCTTTTCATCATCCTCATCTTCGTGTTCTCCGATCATATCCACATCTATATTAGATGAAAGCAAATTACTGAAAGAAACATGTTCTAATCCCTCCGAAGACGCTTCTATTCTCAACTTCTTGGCATCCTTCTTCGATATTTCTTTCGCCTTCCTTTTGGCTGGCTTCTTCTCTTTTGATTTTGCTTTTTCTTTACCGTTTTCAGCATGGCCGTTCATTTTGTTCTTTTTAGACTTCTTAGTTTCTGTTTCAACTTCCGAATCACTATCCAAGCTACTATCGTGTCCTGAATCTTTAGACTCTTTCTTCACTTGCTGGGGCTGAATTTTATTCTTTATTTTCTCTAAGCCGAAGACGTTACAAAATTTAAAGTAATCTTGTGTATTCTTTAACTTCAAACATTGTCTACAGCTTTGAACAACAGGCTGTAACGTATCCCATGGCATATTATCGTTTGAACCTTTGACTGACATGTGATATGATTTAATAGTCAATAACAATTTCATCAGAACGGAAAAGAAACGCTCGTTTACTTCTGTGTCACCTTTAAAGCTTTCCAATATAAAATTAGACAATTTTTCCTCAATTGGTGCTAATTTGTTTGAAATATCTTCCGCCGTTTCCGTTTGAAGACTTCGTTTTAAATTCTTATAAAAGATATTCACCATTTCTAGTGCTTCATTTTTTCTAAACTGTCGTACATCAGAATCGAATGCGTGGTCCAAAATAACGGGCAGAAGTTTCCAATTTCCGACCCAATTCAGTTGCAGTACATCATGGAATAAAATCACAGGTAAAAGACAATCACGTTTTGTGAAAAAGGTCACCAACGCTTCCGTGTAAATCTCAATTACTGGTGCCTCGTCGTTCCGGTGTTTTTTCTTCTTTTTCCCTGGTGTTTCGGCTGATTTTATTTTTTGTGAACATCTGACAATAAAACTGCTGCACTTAGATATGACATCCCCTAAAGCCTGGAATACAAACTGTGTTCTATCACCTCGATTCGTAACAGCTTTCAAATAATCGGCCAGAATTTCCATAGTAACACCGTCGGTTGACGAAAACGACCTCACACCGGTGAGACACTTTAGACATCGCCTAACCTTAACTTCAAGTTGTTTCTGTTCCGATTCTTTCATACTAAACTCAAGACATCTTGACAAAGGTGAAAGCATACCAAGACACAACTCCATAGAAGGTTCTTTTTCAAGATATAAATCAACAAGATCTAGTACTCGAATTCGAAAGTCCATCAAAAGTTTATCATTCTTCTTATCTTTCTTAGACTTCTTACCCTTAGACTTTTTCAACATTTTAAATGCATTAGCAAGAGCTTGATCCAGTTGTTTACCTTCCTCTTCTCCAATATTATCTGCATCTATAGATTCTGTATCAGTTTCCGGTGCAGCTGATCCAAGAGCTTTTTGCACGGCCATTCTTAACTGATCATTGACTGTAAGATTATCTTCTTCTTCGTCATTATCCGATGATAAATCTTCATCCACACTTTCATCATCATTGCTTATGTCGCCATTTTGTTTAAAACTCATATCGTTTGCATCATCTGCATCAGAATCACTGTCGTCATCATCGCTGGACTGATCTCCACGATATGACAATGGATTCACATCACTATCTGGATCCAAGACTGAGACAATTTGACCAATAGCAGATGGTGTAAGATACTCACATAACAACCTGAATACACATTGCACAACGTTGCGCAATAAGACAGAATCTCTGGACAAAAAATTCAAGAAAACATCAACCAATACTTCAATCCACTCTGGTTCCTCTTCAACTATCTCTCCTTCTACGATTGCATTAGTCATTTTTACAGCTTTACCAGATTTATGATCTTTAACATAGTGTTCATAACAACTCTGTACTTCTTGCAGTGAATTCTGTGCCATTTCTTCGCTCATAACGTCAGAAAACAAAAACAATCCACTATGTAGAGAGAGTATTTGGAATACAGTGTTAGCTTTTGAGTTGTCACTTGATTCCACAAGTTGTTCTGTAAATACTCTCATTGACTTCCAGCTTTCCAGGGTCTCAGGAGAAAAAGGCTTGGTGAGTTTCTTCAAATTGTCTTTGTTGCATATATTTTCATTGATATAATCCACCAGAGAAGTAAGTACTTTCAGGAGTGTCTCCAATTTCGGTAGTCTGAAGTTCAGACAGCGGAAAAAGCATTTTTTGACAGCAGCTGAAACAACCGAAGACATCTTTTAAACAATTGATTATAAAGAAAATGTTTTCTACAAATACGGATACTAAATATCAGATGTAAAAAATGATTAAGTAACTGTGAAAATTCATAAAGCAATGAATAAATTGCAAAACTAAATGTTTCAATTCGAAAATCATTGTAAATGGTAGCCTAGATTTTTAAAGCAAGTAGATTATAGTTAAGCGCATTATAGATAAATAATATCTTTGACATCTGTGAATTAATCCACTTAACTATATTAGGCAATGTAAAAATCAATATATGAAAATATTAGCTTACCTGCCAATTCAGAACTGACAGAGGCAGAATCTTCATGCCCAGTCGATTTAAATAGGCTGACATGCAATAGAAACTGCATATTTTTAATCCGCCATTTAATATTTGCCTCCGAAGCCTTCAGCGTAATTAACTGCGTCAACATTTCCGCTGCACGCAGCCTTTCTGTGTTTGTCCAAGGCCTCTCCGGCCCATGAACAGAAACCTTTTTACTCTCATTAGCCACGACCTTTTTTAAACTACTAGCCAACTCTTTGACACCTTCCAAGTTTAAATCCTCGATCAATAACCTGATGACTTTTGAGTTGGTTATTTCACAAAACATAATATCTCCGGGTTGAAATAATAACTTATTCAAAGTCTGAACTTTTGTTTCGGTTGTAACATTTTCTTTTTTTAGAGCAACCGCAAGCGAATCTAAAACGTCTTTAGCCATTAATATGACTTCTCGGCCTTCCATGCCATCTTCAGCATAACGATGCCTAGCTTTAAATTTTTTTCCCAGACTGGCAGACTTAAATCCTCTGAACCATTCCAATATGCATGGGATGAATCTGTCACTCAGTAGTTCCGGAATATCACTTGAGTTATCAGTTACATTTTTTAACGCAGCATCAAGTATTTTTAATGCGATTATGACACGGTTTTGATTTCTGATGCTCAATTTAGTTTCCAGGCCGTTCTTCCAGAATGCAACGAGATGTTCTGATGTTGCAATTTCTTTACCGAATGCTTCATAGATAGGATGATTCACAGATGAATATTCCGGTGCATTCTGAAAATTCAATATAGTTCAGACAGATTTAAATAACAAACTTTGTAACTTAACAAACAAATTAATTAAACTATTGTATATTAGCATCAGAATGCTAAGCGGTAATTGCATGCTGGTGCCATTACTTTCTAAAAATTAATCTCAGGATGTCTGCACTCCTACTACTTCTTTACTTGCTTATACTGAGAAAAAAAACCTTAGTTTAAATGATTATCATTCAAATAATTACACATGGTTAATATTTTAATATAACTGCCATTATATCAGCTCTCCAGACCATTGAATTCCCGAATCCTTAACTGATTACAGATGTAATAACTCTTAACTTGCAAATTGCAAAAAAACCAATCACATCTTTTAGGAGTACACATGTCAAACTGATTTGAGAAGCTTTCTTCTTTTAATCAACTTTCCCAGAAAAAGTGACCAACATCTTGCAATTCACCTCATACACAAGTATAGGACCAAACCAATACAACTTAGGAAAAGAAACCACTATCCAGTCACTGCTACAAACCGTAGTAATGATAAATCTTTCCTAATTCTAATTGGTTTAAAACATTTCCAGTAAAATAGGATTAACGTGGTAAAGTTTGATTTGTGGATCTTGGAAACAATTAAAATTATTAAAATTACCATCAATTTGTCAGATATAATCATGATGGTTTCTTCACATAACAGCTTTGGAAAACCGAGTTTCTTCTTGATGACTTTCTTGGTGATGGAGGGATAGCGGCCCGACAGGACAAGGAGGCAATACAAGGAGTCCAGAGAGTGTTCCTGCAGCGGTTTACCGAGAATCTCTTGAAGCTGTGGCCATAAGGCATCGCGGACTTGTTGCTCTTCGGCCTAATAATAATTGAGAAACAAATCAAATAACTGTCAACTCAAAGAAAACAACAAAAATGACATATAATTAATAATATTGAAAAAAAATTATCCTAGAACTGCTAATGAACGCTAGTTAATGAGTTGTGAGATTTTTTTTTGATTTCTGTCTGTCCAAGAAAAAATATAACAAAGAGTTTTGACTGACTGATAATTTAGTAATCAAAATCTTACCGTGTTTATAAAATCAACAATGAAAGAGTACGCAGCAAGTCCAAGATACGTCTTCTTTGCAGCAGCTGTGAATAGTGCAGTTACTAAAGCAGTCTGCTCCTCTGGACTTCCACGGAGGAATAATCCTGAACGGAGTGCAGCCCCGCATGCCAGCACGTGACCTGTGCATGTTTCACCGGTCTCCTGGAAATTAAATCATATTATTGACGACTGAGCCAATTCTTGACTACCAGCACAACAGATAATTGGAAACATTTTCTTTTTCTTTCGCCATATCTACTTCCTAAATAGTGCATATGGCCGCTACATTGTGCCTCCAGGAAAATATGTCACTCGCCAGCCATCTTTCATACTCCCGGATCATGCCGGCATCCCTTAGTTCCGGAGACTACGTCTTATAGATGGTACTCACTGATCTTACATGACTTTTAAAGTGACGGAAGTCCCCCGTTCGCTCCCATATTCCCGTATTCTTAATGAAGTCAAACCACTTCACGTCCAATATTTGACACAAGCATATGTTTTCAAAGCTCATTATATTTTCTCAAGTTTATGTTAGGTACCATGATTTTCTACCATATAGCAACACCGACAGTATGCATGAACCAAATAACGTATAATTGCTACTGACCCTGAGTGAGAGTGAGTAGTGCTGCCAGCTTAATCATATATTAGTGAAAAGTTTCATGACAAACTTAATAGTGTTACCTAAAATACGCTTTTACCGTTTTTTGTTATTGTGATACTACGAAAGTGAATCTCAACACAGGGAAGATAGCCGCTCCGGAAAATGGAATTTTAAGATGTGGACATGGTAAAGACTTACTTTGACAGATTATTTTTCACGAAAATTTGTTGTCAGTCAATTGCTCAACCCATTGAGTATTAATCCTGTATTTTTTTAAATTTTTCAAAAAGAATCATGCAACCATGGAATTCGAACCGTTAACTCCGGAGCGCGCATGTCATTGGTACAATACTGGTTATTTATAAATAATCGATAAGATAGATTTCGCAATATAATAATAATAATTAATTACTTACTCCTTTTGATACGCCAGAAATCTGCAATTCTTTATTCAAAATTTCGAGCAAAGAAGTAATAGATACGTCAACTCTGTTTGTCAAATAAATTGTCAACGTCGTAAAATAACCTTGTCGAGCGCTTGATTTATTGGAAGCAATGCCCCGAATCAAACGGGTCAATGCGTACTTTAATTCTTTTTCCGCCTGTAACACAAAATATACAAATGTAGCATATTGTTTTTATTAATATGGTCAAATAATGTAAGTACACACATGGTAAAACTAACCTCTTCTGAATCTTCGTTTGTTAATAGATATCCTAGGAGCTTGATGCTGCCACTTAGTCTAGTTTGCTCAGAATTATTGGCTAGTTGCGTAAATGAATCTAAAACTGTCGATTTAATTGAATGTTTAAGTTTTTCAGGTTTCGCTTCGGTTTCACCGCCAACTGAATTTTCGCCCTCGACAGCCATGCTTGCAGTCTCATGCATGACAATAATCTGACAACTTGAAGATTACGATTTCCAGCATGGCAACATCAACAAAAATTTGAAAATGTTTATGGCTATTTAGTTTACCAAATCAGACATACCTGTTCGAATATGCATGTAAAATCTTCATAAAACATAATATTGTACCTACTTGACGTGTTATAATTTTTAATTTTACGTAATAATGTAATTTTTAAGTTTGCTATTTGCAAGCAAACTTTAGTGATAAACACTATAGTCTGAATTTGTAATTATGTACTTTGTATAACTTTATAATTTTCTATTTATAAAAATTGAATTTTTTCTTTATTCTCATACCACTTAAATGTGTCGTTTTCAATCTATTTTACAAGATGTTTCATGAAAATATATAAATTTATTACATTCAAAAATGTTCATGAAAATAATATTCAATTATTTTTCTGATGCGCGCGCAAGCGCATTTCCGTGCATCCAAACATGGCTGGTCGTAGTAACTATGACGAACGCGATTCGAGGTGAGAATTACATTTGAAGATATTCCAGATGATAATACACTGAAGTTCGATGTAAAACGCAAAGTGAAGATCAAAATAATGTTCATAAAAAATAAAAAACCCACCGGTGTGACATAAATTAGCAGTAATTCCAATGAAACGAGGCTCGCCAGAAGTATGTCTATGCCAAAGTTGCCCAGACTCCACATGTTATCGCCGCCTTAAATGTTATGGAATTATGTGTTTCTATGTTTTGTGTAAATCCGAAGACGTCGGTGGTCCGTTTGAAGGCGTTTTGATGGAAATGCGGTGTGATCTCACTGTGCTGTGACAGTAAAACCGGCATTCAATTCACGAAGGGCTTCATTTATTTCAGGGATTTCGGGGGCGGCGGCGGAGGGCGGCGTAGAAATACCAACAAACCTTTTCCCACGGAACCTCCTTTCAAAGCTTTCGTAGGAAACCTGCCGGATGGAGTAGTCCAAGGAGATATTAATGTGATATTCAAAGTAAGGGCCAATTTCATATTCCTCCAAAAATATCTACTGTCAGTCAGGTAAAGATTTTACAATCTTACAATTAAATCTTATCAACCATTAAGTTTAAAGTGTACTGTATTAGCATACACTCAAATAATATTTCTGCGATACATCCAATATCTTACTTAAAAAAATAGTGTTTTATCAATTGTTTTGATATATTATATTTCTGAGATAGTTTTAAAATATAATTGAATGTTATAGAAATACATTAAAGAATCGCATGATATTATTATTCAGTTTATAGTATTACATCTGTCCAGTGATCTATTTGTATTACAAGTAGTGCAGTAGCAAGGATTTCTCCATTGACCATTATCAAACATTTGATAGTGCTATACTACGTTGGAAAATATCTAACATCAATTATTTAATAGCTAAACGTACAGGTGGTTCATCTATTTGAAAATAATGTAAGAAATAATATTTTTCTAAATTCATAATTAAGCATATCGTAAATTAGTTATAATGGATGTAGTTAAGCAGAAGACGTCCAAGCCACATAGTAACAAATGAGATAAACGCGATTGAGATTTTTTGATGAAACAAATTAACATTTTGTATGAATTTTATGTTATTAAGACTGCAATATGAAATTTAAACATAATTTTTTTTTAAATATAAATACTAGATAGATCTATCAATGATAAGTGGAAGTCATTACAACCATAT
>JAGVSQ010010160.1:0-13113 GCA_022683975.1 Rhyacophila evoluta
ACGTGGTGTCCATATGCTCCACTTAGGGAGCGAACATGGAAGAAGAAGAAGAAGACTTAAATTTGTTGTTACACCGGTTTTCTCATAACCACATCCCTCTGATTTTGACTGCATTCAAAACAAGCTTTATCGGTCTACATGGCAATATACAGAAATAAAAGCTAATAAAAAGCCTCAACTCCGGAATATGTCAAGTTTTTTCGATAGCACTCATTTGAAAAAAATCTCAATGGTATTTCTTGGCCTGACTCACGAGGTGGACCAATAATAATTCGATTCGACCCTACAACCTGTTCCAACGTCGAGATGAATTATCGACTCGGATATATTCTACGCCTCCGTGTTATAAAACACCACCATGTTAACCGCGGCCCGCGGACCACATTCGTCCGATAATGATATATAAGTCGAAAGAAGTAAACGACAAGAACAATTAACACTTAAATGGACACATTTTGTGAAAGTTATAGAACAAGAGTAAAAAATCCGAAGTTTATCAGATAACATTTAATTCCGATTAACATTAAAAAGATATTAAGCAAATAACTTTAAATATAGCAGATGACGAAATAAATATATTAATCTAGATTAATTGAAGTGTGTTTAAGATAAAAAGTGGTGCGCATAATTGCAATAAATATTTGTACAATAGTTCGCCATTGATGTCGAAGGTTTAAAATTAATTTTCCACCAAAATACCCACTTTCATTGTGATATGTTGGCTGAAAACGTGAAATCAATCAATTCACACCTTTAGCTAACTTGCCCGCCTAATTATAAAAAATGTCACAGAGGCTTAATGCTGTAAGAAGGTTTATTCTGCGCGACGAAGAACGACTGATAGATTTAGAAGAGTTTAATTTTATGAATAATATCAACTGATGTATTGAAGAAATCGATTTATGCAAAGATCCTTAAAAGTAATCCATTTTTAAATATTGACCACAAATATTTTTGAGATGTATTTCATATTTTTCTGTATAATAATGGACTACTTTCAATGAAGCCCATCGTTTTTTTTTTACAAAAATTTGGCCCATATACAAAACATGCATCCACATGAAAGTTTATTTATTTTATTGAATAAAAATCGTTGCACGCAAAATTCCATTCAATATTGTATTGTCAAAGTAATTTGGTGCATTATGTAACCAACCCTCAGCGATCAAACATTGGTCAGCACTACAAATATTGATGATGGAAACGCGCATCGACGAATCAGTCTCATCTCTCAATTTGGGAGACGATCAACGAGAGGATTTTTATACCTGCTCCTTAGAGCGGTCCTCCTAGACCTGGTCCAGGTAGGCGCGGCTCATGATCAATCCAATCGCTCGCTACAAATCACACGCGGAGACTATCGACAAAAAAAAAACAATAACATGTTTACCGGTCGATCCTGGCGGTGAAACATAGAAAAAATACGGTATAATGTTAGACACAATATATAGTGAAATAATAATAATGGATATAGATAGATAGAAGAGTAGTCAATAAAAAGCGAGCCTTCAAAAACAATTTGCGTACAACCAGCTAGACGCCAACTCTTCGATACTGGAGGATTAAATAATTGAATTTTCACAATTTTAAACAGTAAGCAATACTAGAAACTATTTTCCATAAACAGTGTCTATTCAATTTTATAGAGTAAAAGAAAACAATGTAAACAACAACCTTACCTTTAACTAAATGAATAAATACAGTTTCCTATTTATGGATTATGAAATATGATAAGAATTGGGGGGCTATATCAATAACTGCTTAGATTATTTGCGTTTTTTGTTGAAGTATTTTAACAATATTGCTTTAGTTTCATTCACCGACCTGTCGACAAACTATAGAGGAGACGAACAGATACAAGAGATAGGCGATGGTAAAACTAAAATGTTTTTAAGCTTGATTTAATCATGCAAAATTTGGCTGAACGTCAGATAACGTTACAAGCGCACATAGTACAGTATATTCATCAGAATATGGGACACACTAAAGATGCGTTCATTCAAATTATTCACTATATTTTATGTTCACATTGATTCATGTATCCAGTCAAAGATTTATGATATGTTTTTTAAAAATATTTATAAAACGTTTATGAAAAATTAGGCATTTAATTTTTTTTAAAACTTGTTTCATGTATTTTTTTATGAGCGTGTGAGGAAATGCTGACCTTAATTTTACATATATTTTACATGGCAAGACAATAATTTAACCTACATACCAAATAAAAATGTGGTATTATAAAAAAAAATGTAACGGGAAACATCATTGTCATGTAAAGGGAACCTCAATCTATTTGACATTTGAAAAAATATTCTAAATAAAAAGTTGCTTCCTGAGGGCACCTTTCATATTATTATCTTTTTAGATTGTATCATACAAGGAAGGGCGTGGGAATGACTTGAGATAAACGGCTAGGTGGCCATCGCGACAAACTAACAATGGGTTTTTTTTCCTTCCTTTACAAAGAAACTTATGGACAGGGCACACATTGAGACAGTATTACGTGGAAGGATGCACCGACAGCGGATGAGAGGAGAGGTAAGAGGGCGACTCTAAAGGTATGACCGCCGTCGACGATCATAAGACTGTATTACACGCGAAGAACGTATTCAATGACAATTAAAATTGTTTCGAAAGTTATTTTGACTTAACAATACGGAACGCTGCAATATTCAAATAGTACAATAGATTTTTCTATTATTTTTATTCAGATGCATATATTTGGAAATAATAGTCTAGATTCTAGATATTCGTATAGATTCTTAAGTTTTACCATTATAAAATATGACTGTCAGACAAAAATAGAAAATTATATAGTTATCGACTGTCGAAAATGATTGATAAATGATTGTTCGCTTCAATTTGTTTCCATTGATGTTGTTTATGCATATGAATGATTAATAATTTATCTCAAATCTCCAAAAAATGAGTGTATCAAATTTTGTTTTATAAGAGATATATGTCCAACGGTCGGACTGATAATCTCGCTAAGCCCGATGTACCCTTTCAGTAAAATTCCTATGTATTGAATTGCAAAAAATTGACCTTTATTACAGTGTTGGTGTATTTACAAAATGTACATTATACACACATTAATTAAAAGATATGATGATATTACAAATCTAAATAGTTAAACTATGTTGGCGACAAATTTTTTTAAACAAAAGACGAGGATACTATTGTGAAGACTATTTTTTTAGGAGACGGGTCGGTTCGCACGGTGTGATAACGCTAAAGAAAACGCAACGGGAGATCGAAGGATTCAGATATATACTACATAGACTAAGAGCCATTAACATACATATATTTTTCGGTTAACCGTGTTTACTGAGTTCATATAATAAATAACAGAGAACGAAAAGGGACGAGAGGTTTTTTGTGGGAACTATATGTATATGCATAATAATACGTAACCATAAACCTACATCAGTGATAATTTTACTATATTATTACACCACAATTTTATGTATCAAAATTTCAAAGAATTAAGATTTACGGATTATGCATTTCTTATACAATACATCTTTATATATGCTATGTATTTGAATTTGTCACGATAAGATCAAGCGGAAATGGTCCATATCTCAAAGATAAGACAGATGAAGGATAAATCTAATCATTCGACGGCATACAAAACATCCAATATTCACAGTCACTGGATGGAAAAAGTAGTTAAGTTCTGTGTAAGCAAGCGGCAGCCAATTTGATAGGATCTATTGGTGTAAACGGCTTAAGGAAGCTTTCATCCAGCAGTGGATTGTCCAGGGCGACAACGATAATATACCGTTGACAATTTCCACAAACAATGAAAAAAGGGAGAGTAAAACTATTGTTATCGGATGAATATACGTATGAATGCAACGGAAATAACGTGCCAAGATAAATAATCATATTATTCTACAGTTAAGAAGTTTAAATCTAATGAGACTATTCATTAGATGCACAAAAGTCATTTTTCTTGTAAACGTTTATAGGAAGAAAATATTTAAGCGTTAAATTGTATTTGTACTTCCAGTGAAGAAATCCGAAACACCGATTTACGAATGTCAATCAAATCATTTTTCTATACTCCATTGAATGATATTTTCTCTCTTCTGTGAAAGAAAGCGTTGTTTACTAAGCTGTAGAAAGATCTACAATGGTGGAAAGTACTTACTAAAAGATGGGATTAAGAGCTCGAAGGCTTTGATAGATGTATCCGTTCTACGAAATAGTCACAAGCTAGTTAAAAGTTTTTAGTCAATATTGTTCAAAAACTATTGTCTGTTAGCATATTATAAAATTAATTATCTTTATTATAGTTTATTAATAAAAATCAATATTCCAGTAACGTGACGTGAATAAAAAATCTGAAAGTCGGCTTACTTTTATTAAATTATGTAGAGTGAAAGAATGTATGAGATCCTAAAGTTGTGAATGGAGAGAAACAGTCGTGTCACGTGGACTTAAGACTTAACCTGATACTAATTAAAAATACACTTTACAATATTATAGAAAACTTTTAGACTGCAGATTCAGTACCGGGAAGGAGTGGAAAGAGATCTGTAAGCTCTTGATATCATCACTTGTTGCAACAAAACTCAGATTAACAAGAAACGGAATTAATAATGATAAATGCGTAAAAAAAATAATGTGTAATTATTTCATCTAGCTCCACTGTTCGTTATTATACCGGCCCGCATGCGTTATAGATGATTTTGAAATATTGTATTGAATAAATAATAAACACCTACATACGTGCAGATGGCAGATATATAAAAAATATTATTAATGACGACCCGTGGTCATATGATGTTCCACAAAACGCTTACAAAACGAATAGGCTCCTAACGATAACACATTATGCAGTTCTGTGTAATGCGATAGGAAAATTAAAACGACCTCATACCAGTTCCATAGGATAAGCGCAATCAGCTGCAAGCTTTTACGTCGGTCAAAATGGATGACTCATGTAACCTCAGCATCACGAAAAGAAAGATAATTAAATCCCCAAAGGTGTTGAGCTCGGTGATAATAATAAAAAACACGCGTTTCTTTACGCTGTTTAAAGATCTCTTTCTTTCTCTTTCTCTCTCTAATGCGTGTAGCTTATTCTTAATACGACGCGTCATGTTTCAAACCACAAATTATTATTTATTGTTGTTGGGAGATAATCTCGGAGGCACGACCGATCAGCAAAACTTCATGAAGACTTAAGAAGAAAGAGCATTCCTGCAATAAATTGGATATGGTTATCAACTAACTAGCAAGGTATATGAAAATAATATGAATCGTGCATATAGACCACTTGGTTTCATAACTTCATAGAAATGGATAGAAGAATAGGATAAAAATCTGAATAACTCTCAATTTAAAGACAGCAAGCAAAGTCATTACAAAATTATATGTAAATGGATAAATGATAAAAATGGAATAATACACAATTTGAGGAAAATATCAATAATAATTATGCAATGACATACTTTCAGAGATCTACAAGATTAACAAACACCTCACAAAGCTCAATTTCCTGGTTATAACTACAATAGTCTAGGAATCTACGGGTGCTCTCAAAAACTATCCAAAACATCTCTTTCGAGACATGACGAGCATTTTGCATCATTATTGTAAAATAAGTAATCGATATTCATGGAATAATATAAAAATCCATTTGATATGACAAGGAAAATAGTTCCGAGCGTCGATACAAAATGTAGCTTTCTACCACGATTTTATACGCCTACCGCGATGGTAGTACTTTAAGAGATATGTTATTAAATGTGACCTTCAATTCCTTGGCGAAAATTTTTCAAGGTGAAGTCTTCGGAATCGGCCGCAAAGGTCCAGCATGATGTGCGTCCCCGGCACGTCTTTTCTCAGCGTGTATATTCAATCATTAGAAAGTGAATCGTCCGCACACATTCCGATAAACACCGAGAGATTATTATTATATAAAACCAATCATCCGACATAACTACGGAGAAGCGTCAATAGAAAGGTTACGGCCGACCGAAGAGGATGTTGCATGCGGAAAAAATTAAGCAGTGATCACGTAAAGATACTTTTACTGACAGCAAAAAAAAAAACTAAATTATTAAATTACAATGAAAGCGAAATTTTAAATTTTCTTCAACATCTTTCTGTCCACACGCTGTGACTAATTATTTGAAGTGATTAAAGGTCATCAATGGAATAAAATATTGCTTATAGAAGAAAAAAAATTGCATTAAGTAAATAGGAGTATTTTTCCTCAGACTGGGTTACAAGTTTCAATAATGGACGATTTGATGTATAACATTCTGCGACGGTCAAAAAAAGTATCGCTTCTATGATAAGGCATTTCCCGTTCAATGATAGCATGATAATATTATAATTTTTCAAAATGTAATTATCTTTATTTTATTCTTGGACGTTAGAAATTCCGGCATGACTTATACCATGGTATTCGTGAAGGTTCGAGTATAAAAAGTGCCGGAAAGGAAATTATGTGACATTTCTAATCTTCATCGATCTTTAAAGATATTTAACTCCGGAATAGTCTGCGCAATTGCTGGACAATTACCAACGTCTCCAACATGTCCAATAAAGTTATATATAAATTAGCTCTACTGAAAATGTATTAAAAGGAAAGGAATTAAAATGTTAAACGTCATCATATAGACATTTATTTGGTGATAATAAAAAGCTGTGAAGTGATAAAAGACAAGAACTTACTGGAGTTTGAGAAAAGGCTAAAAAACTTCGCGTGAGTCATAAACGAGGCGGCGTCTCATTTTGACACCAGACTCGCGAACTGCATACAAACAAGCGCTTTTAATTCCACGAAAATGAATCATGAAGATAGTAAAGAGTTGATATAATGACTGCTATTATAGGGATATTCGCATCGATTCGTCGAGCCCTTTCATACGTTTTTTATGCAAATAAATAAATGGAGAAATGACATGTGTACAAAATGGACAAAAGAGTAAAATAACAAAATATGTATCACAACGTGTGTATGTAATATATATTTCAAAATTACCAAGCAGTACAGAAAGTCAACGTCACATTAAAAGAGTAAATTTTTAAAACTTTAAAAATGAGAACCTGAGTGATAACTGTCACAAAATATCGGGGTTTTCATAATAGCTAGAACACGTCGCTCAGTTAGAAGATAATTATTGAATAAATAACAGAAGAATTAAGTAATCAGAGCAATGCTTTAATTTCAAAGATGATCGATCTAATAGACAAGTCGAAGCATAAAAATAAATATTAATTGATTTTAGCAGACAATTTAACACTGAAACACTTCATTGAACTTTATTTAGAGCAATTTCTGATTAAGGATTCTTGGTGAACAGCACATTTGAAATTTCACAACGAAAAAATTTCATCAACTCCAACAATTCTACTAGTCATTTTGTATTATTTATAAAGCTATTACGATAACAATAGATTTAATCGATTGCATATTTGCTAGGCCCATGCTAATTTCAGATGAATAGAAAAACCTCTACTTGGAACAATTTACTTTACGACGTTAAAATATTGATGACATTAAGTTTAGCACGAATACATTCAGCAAATTCATCAAAGTCAATGGTAATCTATTCTGTCGCAAGACTTGCGTAATGGTGACTTTTAATACTCGAATGTCAGAAACAATAACGCCGCAATAAATCACTTTTCGTAGTATGTAAACATAGCCGCTTCGGATAGCGCGAGATTGATCGCTTTATGGTAATACGACCAAAGGCTAATTCGCGAAAGAAATCTTAAAATAAGAATGATGGCCAGACAACGAATGCTTATATGCTTATATGGCACTTGGATATTCGATGGTCAGAGATTGGAAAAGTGAATAAATGTAAAGAATGGATAGAGGTGGCTGTCATTCAACCTGAATTGATCCGGTTTTATATAAAATAATAATACATACATATACAAATTGCTTCCATCCTTGAAAATGTGAAAAACTTAAATCTTAAATAATGTGTATGCATAGTGTAGCAAATTAATATATTTAAAAACTAATTTCAATTCAATGAGTTTGATTTAATCATCAGAGTAAAGCTAAGCGCACTGTTTGGCATGTGCATATGAAAAATTCTCGCAATCTATGTATTGTGGATACGACGAATTTCTTTAATAAACACACTGACTAATCCGACCACAATGTTTTGGTGACCTGACATCGGGTAGACTGTACGTGACGATGAGCCTTGGCCTCCGACACGCCGGCGAAGGAATTCAAGATATTCCGGGCGCCACCACTGTTTATCGACGTGCACCATCTATTTATTTATTCATTTGCACTTGGGGAGATGTGAATATGCATGTTATTTTTGTATTTAATTGTAACAGCGCATGAAGCGATGCAGGCTGAATGCCTAATTAGCGCCAACACGGACTATCATCATAGTGGAACTAAAAAAACAAAATCTATTCACTTGCAATGCGTGCGTTTCGTTTTTTAAACGCTAAAACCGAGACAAAGCATAAACATATTCTTTGACAAAGTAGTTAGCTAGTGCTACCGTGTGAAAAAACTTATTACAAACATTTATTAAAAATAAATGTATGCCACCCAGAATAATAAATGATTAATATTTGTACATGGCTTTATTTATGTGTATTCAATTAACATACATACGAGTATCTCGCTGCTTAATTTAGTTTACTTCAAAATTATTGTAGCATTATAATTTACATACTTTTACCAATAAAGTAGAAATACTGGAAATCTACACAATATAAAAGAGTGTAGCAATTCGTTGATAAAAAAAATCTATAACATAATCTTCTTCTTCCATATCCGCTCCCTAAGTGGAGCATATGGACACCACGTGCCGCCTCCGAGAATCCCTGTTGCCCGCCAGTAATCATGCGTCCTCCCAGGTTATACCTGCATCCCGTAACTCCGTCGAATACATTCTATAGATAGTATTCAGCGGCTTTCCGGGACGCCGGCTTTCTTGAAGCATCCGCAATATGTGGGCGAGCCAGGTCCAGCGTCGCAGCTTCATGCTGTCAGTGATAAGTGGCGGCATAGTCCGTTCATTTATCTTCTCGTTTCAAACGAAGTCATACCACCGTATCCCAAGAATCCACCGCTGGGACCTGTTCTCGAAGCTTAGAATACGATTTCTTTGGGCCTATAACATGGTAAAATAATAATTTATACACCTACCAATCTCGTAGAGATACTATAAATATAAAAAGGGTATATATATTTATAGACTAAATAATAATAATAATATGAAAACGTCCCAGAAAAACAAAATAATTATTATTTTAATACACATTTTCTTATAATAATACGCAAATATATGTTCAACCATGCATATTATGTACGGTGTATTAAATTCGCACTTTCAATTCTAAGGCAACTTTCGTTTCAAAAACCAGATCAGCCCTGTTCTTCTATCGTATATCCATATACGAATATCTCCATTTTATAAGTCCCACGTATCCTTGGACAAAAACAAGTTTTTAAAGAAGTCATTACGTATAAATATAAATCCTTACAATCACACGTGGGCCCCGCTCAAAATAGGGAAACTTGCTTACGACCGTAATGCCTAAATATCTTGCAGATACGATACGGCGATGACGAAAAGCTTAAAAATCATGCTAGAAAAAGCTTCGTCGAGCAAATAAGAACAATGAGTCAGGGTAAAAAGTCCGATGACTTAGTTCGTTCAGGATACTACAGAAGACGTTACTGAGGAGTGTTTATTTTTTACATCATTTTATATTATTAAACCAAGTCTATTTTGGAGATGCGATCTTCCCACACGATATGCCATTTATAAGCAACGGGTAAATTAAAAGATGAGTAAAATGCACTTTTAGAATTACCCATCTGATTATAATTGCCGACTTCGCGATCTGTCTCTGGCGCAAAGCCGTATCTGAAAAATGCGATGGATATTAATTAAAATTATAAACTGCAACTTTGCGAATAAAAAATATTTTTTATGTAGAAATCCTGGTATAAAGATTAGAGCTGGTGAATTCAATTGAGATATCGCTATAAAAAGAAAATTTCACCTTCCCAAAATCAACCGATCCGGAATTGTATTGAGGATCAACCTGATACGATTTACAAAAATATCTCGATAAGAAGTAATGTATTTTCCATGAAAATACATACAAGAAGGTTATTGAAACTATGCAAAGATGTCAGAGGTGCAGATACGGGTCCGTATTAGAATAAACAGAAAAGTATTATTTTTAATTATTGGAGTAGACTCTTCTGCACACTTCTATATATAGGTAAGCACGCCGAGGCATTTATTTTATGTTATAAATTACTCGATTTACACCTGCGATTAAAATGTTGACCGAATGCTAATTAGTCTATCGGAATAATTAATGCAACGCATATATGGATCGGAGTTTTTCAATAATCATCGGCTAACCAGTGCAAGCTAAATTTTTTCAGAGCCGTACCACTTAATAAGAAAAATACTCCTATCTACTTGCGCACACTGCCGGATTTAAAAATATTTTTTTTATCAGTTTAATTTTAAGAAAGCCTACAAAGATGTTGTTCCACAATTGCTTTATAGTCTCCCATGATCGCGTCTTTTCGGGATGTAACCATACATCGATTATTGTATGACTACTTATTATACTATTGCTACTTCAATTTCTGCAAGGAACAACTTACAAAAATGCGGTATAGAATGATAAAAAAAAACTTCTTCTCGACCAATCGGAGTAGGAATCATGTAAATTTTTAGAGTTCGTTAAGCGAGTTTTTGTGTCAATGTTATTAATTCAATCGTGTTTATTTTCGGTGAGGAGGGGAGGGGTTAAGTGCACATAGAATGGGCCCCACAGCTTGCAAAACGCTTGGCCATAAACCTTTAAACACTTGTTTTAAATAATTCAGTAAAATAAGATTCCATGAGTAAATAAATGATGCGTTTGAAATATTTATCGGCGATGATTCATCGCTGAATAATATTGTGCTGCAAACCAGTGCGAACTAGAAGCCGAGGAATTTAGATTTTCACTGTAACATAATAGACGTATATTTATTTACGTATTTACTGAGGTGGTTTGAAACGATCTCTATACCTACAACAACATAAGTAATTTAAGAGTCAATGGACTTCGTACAGAAATCGTGTGTCTATTTAAAACATATCGTATATTTCACGATATGAAATGTATAATCATGTTGAATGGATATTGAATTTTTGGTTGCGTTGTATAATATATTTGTTTGTTGAAGATGCTGATCTAGCCGGTGCAGCGGCTCTATTCAAAACTGATGGGCATGTTCGACGTATTAATATGAAGTGGTACGGTAGAGATTTTAAATATAATATTGTGACGAATGACGAATGCTAAAAGCATACAAAACATAAGTCAGTGCACCTCGGCACCCTCACGGAAGAAGATATCTCCACGTTCTATAAAATTGAGTAACTCCGATAGACTGCCCATGCAGCATGGATGGGTAGCGTCCAACAGCCGAAGTGTATCCAGGATAGCTTGAGGTCGCATGTCGACGGTTGAGGAAAAGTGTTATTGAGGGATCTAGAACAGTCAGTGAGAACATCCAAACTGGAGAAAATCTGACTTAGATTATCAAACGTCAAACATCAAATACATTGAAAAGTTTTTGGTAATGCTATCATTTATTCCCACCACATAACATAATATATTGAACAGCAACGCGCGAAGCATTTACATCGGGAATTCCGCACTTGTTCATTTTATGCGTGATTCCGCCTACCACAGCCACTAGTTGGTGATGAGTCAGTAGTCAATACCCGGCAGGGAGAAGGCGACAAGTGAAGTGGGCTAGGCTTCAACAGTCACCACCGAGGGCGGCAACGACAGTTTCCACGGGAGATATGTGAACTAGTAATATTACGCGGGATGATGCATAATAGAAGGAATTATAAAAACAGACTGTTTCTAACATATAATATAAGTAACGTAATTTTATTTTATTCTACTGATAGTAGTTTTTTCGCCACAAATAATGATAATCTGCATTTAAGACAGAACAAAATAAAAACGGTTAATTTGACACTCAAACCTTATCTAGCGACGTAAGCCGGGCTTCAGATATCTTTTTCACCTGTTAGTTTTTTACTGCTTACCTGAAAATAAAATAAAACCACTAATTATAATAATGAATGGAAAAAATCAAAGAATTCAAATTATCGAGTGGACATTTTCAAGCAGAAAATTCGGAAAGTCCCGTGAACCGATTGAAAAATGCAGTGAGAATAATTGACAAAAAGAGAACTGGAATATTTAAATTGAAGTGAATCGTTTGGCATCGGTGTGAATTGAAATTGAATTAAAGAGGTGAAGGAACTAAATTACAGTTTAGGCAATGAGCCCGGCTTTCGGACGTCGCGAATGTTAATTACATCGTAACGGACTCTCCTTATTCGACATGGAGACCATCGCCCATCGCATCGGCGACCGCGTACGATTCGATTCGGTCGTCACCTGCCCCAAGGGCGATACGACATACAATATATCAGGGATGGGGAACCTATGGCACGCGAGACGATTTTGTATGACACGCGAATGAAGAGAAAAAAATAAAAGTGATAATACAAAAAATTCAAAAATATTTTAGAAAGAGTATAAAAAAATTAAAAAAATATTGAAATAGCCATGTGTATTTTCTTCGTTCATCAATAGTTTCACAAATGACGGAAAAGAAGGATATGACGACATTCATGTATAAATAGATCGCATTGTTTAATACTTCCCGCACGGTACTAATCCCTCGAGGTGATTTTTTTTTTGTAGAAACATCACTCCCCCCGTTCCGAAATTATTAATGTCTATGAATCCGATATAAAAAATTTGGTATCTAGCATCCAACAACAAAAATCTCACTAAAAATGAAGTTTTGAGGGTTCTACATTTATTTAAGTCTATTTTTTATTCTACCATACCATACTACTATAATACAACCGTATTCTGAGCTTTGAGAACAGATGCCTTCGGAGGATTCTAGGCGTACGGTGGTATGATTTTATTCGAAATGAAAAGGTAAGAGAACGGACTATTCAGCAACTTATAACTGACAAAGTGAAGATGCGACGTCTGACCTGGCTCGGCCACATATTGCGGATGCCACAAGAAAGTCTGAACCAGACCTAC
>JAGVSQ010010161.1:0-13112 GCA_022683975.1 Rhyacophila evoluta
TATTTTTCGGATTTTTAAAATCCTACAGATGGGGATTCGAACCCGCATTCCCCGGGTTGCTAGGCGCGCACGCTACCAACTATGCTATCGGGGAGACAGCGTGTATACCAAGGATAATTAATGTGACAGTTCTTACATTATAGAACACACTTTTGTTGTGTTTTTAAAAGATAAGCATATGTTTGTATACTATAATAAATATCTATGATTTGGCTTGGTGGTTTGGTATGAATTGATATTACTCTCGGAAATATATCCTATCATTAATTAAAATATATATACCGGTCTTCATAAATACCTCGTATAGCACACAGCGAAAAAATACAATATATGAATTAAAGATATTTAATAATGAATGGCTAACAACCGATTCTCGTGAAATAATTTATCAAGCTTCATCTTAACACAGTAGTTTACATCTAAAGCTTTTTTACACCACGTCGTCTCTGAAAGTATAGTATATGGATGTACACAGTGTGAAAATGTCAGTTCCAACAGTGGAGTATGTGGATCTCCGCAATTTGAAGACATATTTTCACAGATTATTTAGTTAGTTAGTTAGTTAGTTACTCAACTGAATGTGCATGTATTTATGCATTTTTGGATTGTAAAAATCCGACAGAAGTGGGAATCGAACTCGCATTTCTAGATCGTGAGACGCGCACGCTAACTTCTTCGCTAAGCGGGAGCCAATATGTAAGCTTTGGGTAAAAAATATTTAAAAACTTTCGAATGGCCAACAACCGATCCTTGTAAAATAGCCTTCAATCAAACTTCATCTCAGCATACTGGTTAAAAAGTTGAATAACGATGGTATTTTTTTTTGTTATTTGCTACATAACATATTTAATTTGTGCTGATACCTGCTTCGCTTAAAAGCGTAAATTGGCAAATAGACAGAAGACATATTTTTTTGAAATTACCGACGTTAAATCTGTCTCACGATAAAATACAACTGGATCAGCTTAAGCAAAAACTATCGCAAAAAGTTTTACCAAGGTATGTTTTGCTTTTCTTACATCAATGACAATCTGTCTTGATGTTTACATGATAAGACTACTGACCCTTCTACATTTTTTTTATTTCAATACAACATATTTCTTTACAGCTTGGATTTATAGTTTATTGTGCATCAAAATTTATTCGATATTGTGTTTTAAAAAAAAAAAATCGTTTATAAATGATTTTGTAAAATAATCACGTATTTCCCTACCGACAATTTCATTGAAACTATTATCATTCCTAACCAATATCCTACTGACGCTCTAGTATATTATCAGATTAAATATTAATTATGATTTCTGGTACCCGCTACAATAAATTTTCACACAGTAAATTCGTTTGAAACTTCTAATGATTGCAGTCAATCCATGCACAAAATTACCACAAATAATATGGGATTAACAACTCAAATTAATATATGTACTATCTATGACCACCATAACTGTACACCAATTTCGGTGGTCAGGAAATTACATTAATTTCAAATCAATTAAAATTTGTATCGTTTGCATTAAAAAATGATGACAGTTATATCAGGCGGTAGTTTTTCTAAGAAAATTTTATTTTTAAAATCTAAAAATCAACATTGATTTTTATACATCTGCATGAGTAATATTTTTTTTTTTTGATCTTCCTTATTTTGTAATTGACGATATTCGATAATGCGATAGGCAAAGATAAAACATATTGAATTATTACTATTTTATTATTTATTTATTATATTTTTTTATTTATTATTAACATAATACTTTTTATAATTTAAGAAAACAGCTATTTATTTTATTTAAAAGCTCAATATAAAAGTGCATCTTGAATGCTGGTAATTTTTCAAAATAGGAAAACACTTTTATGTTTTTTCAAAGTTCACAGTATTGTGAAGATGACAGATACTTTTTCACGAGATATATATGTCAGACAATTATTCAACCCAATGGGCATTCAGAACTGCATTTTCAGATATTTAAACATCTGAGAATCGAACCCGCAATCTCCGGACTGCTAGGTGCGTATGCTTATCTTTACGTTACCAAGGATATTTACTAGGTAGCAATTCCATCCCTTTCTCTTAAATCTGTATAGATAGAAATGTATATATAATTTACAGTATTCTGAAACTATAGTTCAAGTTTTATTACGAAAAATTATGTCCACTTTTCGATGGAAATATAGTATTGAAAACAGGCTTTCTCTTCATATTTTGATAGATTCATATTTAATTTCAATAACAATCACCAGATAAATAAAAAAATTGGAAAAAAAATCTTGTCTTAACTTCCAGCGCATGGGGTTCTTTCAAAATAAAAACTTTCCGCCGCGAAAAGGTTAAGTATTAAATAACGATCAATGAAATATTACAATACTAGACATATAAAAAAGCGACGATGTATCTATACAATGAATACTCAACGTATTTTTTATTTATTAGTATTTTATTAAGGAGCAAAGTTGATTGTATTGCCCTTTAAATAATAATTCAGAGTAATTTATTTAAAAGCGGACATAAAACTTCACACTATGAAACCTTTTCAAAGACCAAAATAGCAAAGCGATAGTGAATAGACAGTTAGCGTAAAACCTTTGGGTAGTTTTCAATTTTTTATTTGCAATCGTGTTTCTATAGGTTTTAGGGTCGTATGGTTTTATTTCTTTCATAGCAACGTTAGCACCTGAGCTGGAGGAAAACCGGGATAGTCATTTAAAATTTCATGGAAAAGGCCCTATACGTTAGAAATAGACGTAATGTTTTCTAGGTTGGATTGCTTTCCGGAAAATTGTTTGGATTTCCCAAAAAGTGAAATCGTTTTATCTACTATTTATTAAAAATAAATCTTCCATGTGTGATATATGAAATACATGCTCTCACTTGTCTGTATCCACTATACAAACAAATAAATGTTAACTAATTTAAATTATTATTTATGATAAATCACTATATTTACTTTGTATTGTAAAACATAGAGATCATTCTCTTTTCGAAACAGGGCCTTTTATTTTTATATCTTTATATCTAAACCATAAAACAGAAAATACATGTTTCTGTCTGTCACAAGCATTCTTATTAAACCATATATTGCAACATCGTGAAATTTGTATATGTTACTTAAAATACTTTTTAACAATAAACTGTTTTACTTTTTGTATTTGTTAAATAATCACAGATGATCGACAAGAGACTCAAAATATTCTATACAAACAAGTAATGAATATTTTTTTACTAAAATGTGTATCTTTTATAGCTCTATGACTCGTTGATAATATTATTTTTTATTGGTAAGCCTATTGTAATTTGGAAAAACTAAGCATAATTTAAAAATTTTCAGACGTCGTTATTTTATAATTTTATGATTATTAAGAATTACTAATAATAGCAGCCAAATTGTAAGTAAAATATTGGATCGTCGAATTTATAATGAATTATTTACGTAAAAACTGAAACCATATCAAGTACATTGAATTCTTTTATTTTAATAAATAAAAGATGAGGAAGAATAGCTTTATCCCATTTTAATTTTTGATAAAATCAGGTGTTATGTCAGGAAACAGTCCTTAGTAATAGGTTTTATAATAATATAATATTTACTGCTTAATCAAGATAACATTGTTTTATTAGTGTTATCTTACAAGGGAATCAAAACTTTTATTGTGATTAACTTTCCTCGTTTTGAGCTTCCGGAAAAAGCTCAACTTAATGCGATTTTCAAATAAAAAAAAATAAGAAAATAAACTTTTTTCCTGTTCTAAAAGCCAGTTGAACGATTGTATTATTTGTTCAGTATCGTAAACAAAAAAATACACGAAATAATTTCAACATTCCTAAGATGAATTGTGGGTCTTCTCGAAAACCTTTGTATGGCATATTTTCCCTAAAATAAATTCCCATTTAAACCTTTTATTTAACCTTCAAACTGGCAATGTATACTCACAGTTATAATGCAGAGAGTAGGTCTTAATTTTTTCATGAAATATCTTCTCTAGTCCTCTCTGTATTAAACTTAAGGGGGGCAGTTCCACTTACTCCAATATGTCAAAATTGAGAATATTTTAAACGATTTTTTTCCGTGAAAGAATCATGTAGCATAATTTTTGTTTTCAAAATTTTTGAAAATGATTTTTTCTCATGATTTAATGCTATAATTGTTGTTTTATACAAAAAATGTTGCTTAAAATCTTCGGCATAGAATAAGTCCACTTTGAATTTTTATCCCAAATCTAACTGAGAAGCTACAGTGAATCAGAATTTTGGGTAAAAATCTGTTTCTTATGGTGTACTGAAAATTAGTTGATTGGTATCAAACGTCGTTAAGTCCACACAAAAATGACATTCTATAAAAAATTAATAGGATGTGCAAATCTGCATATGATGATGTACTTCAACCTCACAAAAGTTCACTCTTTATATATTTAAATCGCTTATAAGCATCGCAATAATTTTCAAACTGATTAAGTCCAGCTTTATTTTATTAAGTGTACTTAAGTCCAAATTAAAACTCCTTTTTTACCATACTGCATCAGAGATCAAGATTTTTGTAACCATCATCGTTACTAGATTCTATTGTTCAATAAAATCTGAAACATTGCATTAATTTTTTTTCACAAGAGACGATAAAAGTGCAATTTTCTCAATGTGACATTCAGTGGACTTAACGTTGTTGGATATCAATCAACACAAATTATGAAGCTTAAGATTGATTTCAATAAAATACTAAGTGAAAAGTTTCACATTATTTTAATGGTTATTTCACCATTGGTTACAATATCAAGTATTCTCGTATATGCTTTGTAAATATGCCCATATATCAGCATCTATCTAACTACAGTTTTTATAAAGAAATTTAATTTGTAGTTATAAATTTTTTTAAATAAAGTTTTTTTTTATTATTTTACATCTCTGTCTGGAATTGTCTACGTAGTTACTATATAGTTACTCCAATACAAGATATCTCTTTTAACTATTTAAATGTTTTGTAGTCTTATGTTTGTATAAATGATTATTAAAACATGCAATATGTCATTGATAAAAGCTGTGAAAAATCAGTGAAAACATTCCCATATCAATAAAAATTTGAAGTGCTTAAAAATGTATCATCAGTTATTAGATTGCATTGTTCTAATATTTGAAAATACTTGTTTTTTTGTGTAAGTTACCGACTGCTAAAAGCGTTTTTTATTGGCTTCTTTTAATATATGAAACAAATAAAAAAACTCCTCATAATATGGAGTTTTGAAAATCATAAATTTATTTTTATTATTGATCCCTCAATTAAGCACTGGTAACAGCTGTTGTCTCTCAAGAATTTGAGTAGTTTATGTAGATCTAAAAACGATGAATCTAGATATTTTGTTATAATATGTTAAATTCAAACAGTAATTAGTCATGTAGCTTCTTTATAATTATGATGCCATAAGTAAACATTGGTAAAATGTTAGCAAATCTAATTGTTTGTTTGTAACTTATTCTTGTTTTTTTTTCGACTGGATTTATGATCGTTTAAAATGTATCTTAATTTTTAAACCAACTTTTGATTTGATTTGATAACTGTTGAAAACCTATTTATTTTGTATTATTATGTAAAGTAATCGGAATAAACCTCGTAATTAGTCAATTTTGAATAAAAATGGACTTAACGTAGATAGGAAATATAGCTGGAGAGATGATTGACCGAAAACCGATTATGTGTTGTAGTACTTTTATGACTCGGAAATATTTATAAATCATTTTTATCATACCACGTACTTTACAATCCAATCAATATTTTCAGTCAAGAATGTGGTGCATAACATTTTTTCAGGGCGAGCTCGAATTTTTGCACGGCATTTGGGCTTGGCATTTTTCCTCTTGTTAAACATACAAAGGTACACAAAGGTCCCGGGAATGGCACAGGGTCGGAATGAGAGAGCGGACCAGCGTGACAACACGGAACGATGTTTTTGTCCCTATTTACATTTATATTGGGCCGCATAGCACCGCGTGGTCAGGCCCGGCTCAAGGCAATTGTCCACCCGCCCGCCGAGGAAATCGACAACTTTTAACTAAATCAATTCTCAAAGTTACTTTTTCTAGTCTGCCTAGCTGTAGTAGCCACCCACTCAATTTTGTTACGTGCTTTGTTCCACTTTTATCTCTTAATATATTTTTCATAGTCGACCAATATATTACATTTAAACAGTGCCCACATCTAAAATAAAACATACAAATATGCGAATCTTATCTTACCTTCACTATTTTAGATCGTCAGCCGATTGCTCAAACCATAAATATTCAAAATTCAATCTCGATTGCTTGAATTTAAACTATCGTTATACAACCTTCTTTGTACTAGCACTGAATTAATTGATAATGGAGGTAAAAAAATACTAAACCATGATTATTTTATAATGCTACATTGGAACCAAATTTCACGTGTTAAATGTTCTGTGTTGTAATTTAAGCCGTGTCTTCAGTAACTATATCACACATGATAAAACAAAACCGCTTTACCGCATGCCAGACATTTTATAGAAGATGAAAAAACTCTATTTTACACAAACTTTTTTAGTGTGACCTTAAAAATAATTAATACATATTAATGTTGATATTTAATGACATTTATGCAGGACTGCATGTTCATTGGGTTGAGCGATTGTCTAAAAAAAAATTCTCGTGAAAATGATCCGACCAGACGTCTTTACATGGCGGATATCCATACACTCAAATTTCGTAGTGGATTCTTCACTCTGCGCAGATCCGTATGCTCCATTTTGGGAGCAAACATAGTATACAAATTGATGATATTATAAAAGATATTATACAGTAAGCCATAGAGGATTCTTTTTATATATTGTATTATTTTTGCTGTGTGGAATATGAGGTATTACTTTGTCATGAGCGATATGTTGATATTTCAAAAATATTATAAGTATAAAAAACATTGAAAAAAATGGCTTTATGGCTTAAATTTTATATGGTGAAATAAGTTCACTTGGAAATACACCCCGCAACATATTGGTATCACTAAAATTTTTTCAACATGGATCGTATAATACCAGTGGCGTAGCTACATATTCAGCGCCCTGGAGCAACTAAAATGATAAGGCCCCGTACTGTTTCTCGTTTTTATACTTCGTTCAAATTAGGTTTTTTGTTTTTTTATCTCGAACGCTACATTACAATTTTTACTTCCTACCAGAACTTGCGCTCCCGTGATTCGTGCGCCTGGAGCAGTTCACTCCAACTGCTCCTCAGTAGCTACGCCACTGTATAATAAATTGAATAAGTTTTATTGAGAAATTTTGCTTTATACTATATTTTGATTAGTTAAATTTCATTAGAAGTGAAGCTATGCAATACTACTGTGGTAGTTTTGTTTTGCAATTGTTTTAAGCTCACCTGGAAATTTAATGATGGTTGTGTATGAACTTATCAAACTCTCTCCGCAGTTGAAGTGTTTTTGTCCAATACTATATGCGAGTAAATATTTACCTCAATTAAATTAATAAAATAGATAATTTGATTGACTGGAGCTTTCAATTAAATTGAATTCACTCGTGCGGTTTTGTATTTCCGGAAAGTTTCAAATTTCACTGCCGTATTGATAGCATAAAATAATCGACATGTTCATTTGCAGTTTTCCATAACAAATGGATTGAGGTTGTTTTGCGCACGCGAATGTATAGGTGAGCTTTTTTTGAAGTAGTGTATGACAAAGGATTCTTTTGTTTCTGCAGCCAGCCAGCTACCAAAGCAGAACGTAGTCGGTCAAACCTAATTATTAATATCCCCATAGCTTTTTGTAACTGTAACTAAAATAAAAGAAAAAAACATTTCAATTTTCACGTTAGGTCGTTTACGTATACTTCTGTTGGCAATTTCATGAAATTGTTTCACGGTATTTTTTCATGGCGCCTTCATAAATATTTTTATTTATTACAATAAAACATCGTAATGTATGAAAATAATGTGTGTAGCTCCCAAACTAAACACATTAATGGACTCTACTGTGTAGCAATAGAATTAAAACTAGTTTTTTTAAATAAATGCTTTTACAACAAACTCTCTTTTTACATAGTTTTACATACAAAACCCGTGTGATAAATTTATACCAAAATAATATAATAATGTTAGATGGGTTTTCTTGTATGAAAATGAATAAATATTAAAAAATTAAATTCATTATTATTTATTGTATTTTGATTTTATTAAAAAAAATACTTTTAAAATACTATGGCAAAAATTATTTATTATCAACAGTAGACACACCCGTACGTACGTTTTTTACGAAATCACATAAGATATCCAGAGCCTGGGCAATATTTTTTTAAAGTTTTGGATTTACTGGATTTAGACGAAAAAATATTGGGCGTTGTAGTACCGTGTTATTTTAAAATCGTGTTAAACAAGCTTGGTGCACACATTTCTATTATAATTTGAATTTAATATAGAATAATCTAGTGGTAAGTATGGTATTAACATGTAGTGACTACACAACAACGAGCTTTTTAAGCTGTATACTGAAATATACAAAATGTATACATTATTGGCTTACAGCTTCCGGGTTTAATCAAATCAACTATCAAACTAGCTCTCATGTGCAGTAGAAATAATAATGACATGCTCAAATCCAACACCCCCGTATTGCCAGTGATAAAATGAATTGGTTAAACAAATATGCATAAATATGGGTACCAGACAACTGCACACATGACATCTGCGCATACATTGAAGTGCTCACACTAACACAGAAATTAATATTAAAACATTTTATACTTAATTTGGGTAATTAAGGTATAGGTAGATTTTTATTTTAATTATACAATTTCTCAAGGTATAATGATTATAGTTTAAGAAATTGTCATAAAATCTATTTAACAGAGAGACTCAAACATTAAAACTCGATTATTTCAAACGATATATGGTTATTCTATACAAAAAAATCTTGATTGAAATGTGATTCTTTAAATTTTGGCAAAGTAGAAAAAAAAAAAAATAATACACACCTCAATTACTAAATTCGTTGTTAATGAGCCTAGAGATAAATAAAATACGTTAAGTAATCAAATATAACCTTATTTGTGATAGCTTTTTTATCAGGTTTAAAAAAATGTTTGTTACCATGAAAAATTTCCCACCTAAAGTAAAAAAAAAAAAAAAACAAACAAGAACGCTTGATATGAGTCAATTGATATCACCACTTTAAAATCCACATATGGCATGCAATTGCAACATAAAAAAATCATAATCATGTTCAACCTTTTGAAAGACAAGTGAACGCGCAACTGTTCATAAGTATCTCCACTTAAACCTCAACAAGAAAATCTCGACCTCATTTTACAACAGCCGACTGCATTATAATGATGATTGTTAATCTTCAGAACAGTTGTAAATCACATATATCACATTTATTAAAAATTAATTAAGAAAACATTAAATTTCCAATTGGATCCCTAAACCATATTATTTTAATCGGATATCGGTGATTATAATTCCTAATAAAATAATTTTATCAGAAACTTTATCTCAACTTGTGAGTTGCTTGGCAACGGATGTCACTAAAAGTCAGATAATACTCTACTATAAAATAATCTTTAAATACCTGGTCTTTATTTTAGTTTTTATTAAAAATATTTGATTATTGACGTTGTCAGATACGTAAAATATAAATTGGCAACTCTGACAATTAAACAAATGTATTGTATTTAATATTATACACTCGAAATGAAAATAAAGTGATTTTCAGTAAAATTATGATTATATATAAGTAGCATAATATTCTCAGTTCAGTTCAGTTCTTTCAGATAGATTTACAATATATTTAGTCCAGTTAGTTTTATTACTTATAATCTCTAGAGTAAATGTTAGGAATGTAATTACAAAAGTATATTTTCGCCATATCAAAGTATTGAGTATTAAATAAATATTATAATGCGGATTCCAGCCTCTTCTTATGATTAATAAATGATTACGAAAATATCTTCTGATATCCATACATAATATGTATATATTATAATAACTGGTAATTAATAATGATATCGATTTTAGAAAGGCAAAAGAACGTAGCCTCTAGTTTTGTCCATTGTACTTTTTTTCTAATAATTACAATGAATACAATTTAACACACCTTCCACCAAAGGGATATACGCTATAAATGCCGAATGATAATCTTAATTTAGCTTTTAAGTTTGAAAAAAGGATTAATTGTGAAATTTACGTCCAGGAAAAATTACTTCAAATACATCAATCAACTGGATTTTATTAAACAACTATTTACATTGATATATGATTGGATAAATAAAATACCAGTTTAAGTATTCGCGTATTTGAACGTTTTGTGTATTTAATATTTAGATTTTTGCCCAAAACTTTATAAATAAACACTTTTTGTACCTCCTATATTTTTTTTATGTATGGGCTTCTTTCTTGAGTCGATATGTATTATAAAATAAAAATATTCAAATGTATTATTAGGTGCATGTTTTAATTTGATTATTTTAATTATTATAAAGAACTTTCATTTGTTGATTTAATATTGAAACAAAACTCAAAAAAAAAATGTCACAGATTCTTTTGTTATAAAAATGACAAAGAACAGCTTCACTTACTAAACTTACCGTTTTACGGTTTGTCATATTTCAAAAGGTAGTATCTATGCCACTTCATCAATCCCTGAAGCGTCAATATGGTGAAATTTTGAAAAACAATCGCAAAACAAGTGAACACAGAAGATGGGGGACGGGGACATCCTCAATATGGCGACGACTGGCCCGGGGACAATGACTAAACGTTTCACAGTCCTTCATGCCCACTTTGAAAGCGAGACTGTCCTCACAAACTGTCCCCGCTAGCTGACAAGAGGTCCTTTGCAGTGATGGTACAACTTGGACAACTGCTGCTTTGAACCATTTGTTCCATTGTTGATAATACTTGTATGGGCAATTAAAAATCTTTCGTGATATTTTAAATATCATACGTTAATAAAAATAATATCCTTTCTTCATACTTTTGATTATATTAACAATCAAATTTCGAAATACTAAGCGATATATAAAATACTAAAATAGTAAAAATTGTTGGACTAAGAGAATGTTACATTAAAAGCGCAATTTTTTTTATACACTGCCGTACGCAAAAAGAGTAAATCGTTTAACCTTTCAGCGTAAAGAAGTTAATTCTTTTGGTAATTTTATTTTACTAACACGACAATGTATAATTTTACTGGCCGTCTTCCTTCGAAAGGTGGAGCATATAATTCTTCACAGTTTGAAAATATCCACTCCGAAATTGAAGTATGTAGATTTTTGTAATGTGAAGACACGTCTTGATAGATTATTTTATTCGTGAATGCCAAGGTGCGCAAGGCAATAAGTATCCAGTCCTGCATTGCTGGATTTTGAAAAATCCAGGAGTTGTAGAAATCGAGCCTACAGCCTATCCTTTCGGCTAAATGCGAAACATTTTTATAAGTGACCCCATATGGGGAGAATTATTCTGTGTTAACGTAAAGAGGTTTATGTTTTCTTTCATTTTATTTTAGAGAATTATAAATGTATCATTATTAGTTATGAGTAACTTATTAGTCATTATTATTATTAGCAATTGATAAGTAAATCAGTGGCAGTAAAAATATAGTTCATGGACATTACGATATAAAATACTTTCATTCACATGATTACTGTCCATTTAGTCAAAGCCACATGGAGTCATGCATACTACTGATCTTTGTGGAATTTTACTGAAATATTATTAGCCAAGAACATTATAATGCACAGAACAAAAAACTATTGATATATAGCCAACAATGGGGCATACATCAGATAAAGGCCTCGTGCGATAGCAGAGCGACGCCGGCAAAGCGACGGTAACAGAGATGTAAAATAGCTATAAATAGGTGAGTCAGGAATTTGGTACTCTTGGCTTAAGTTGTAACAACACGTGTATGAACAGGAAATTCTAGATTGAAGTATAAATTATTGGAATAAAGCATCTTAAATGTTGGGTTAATATAAACATCAACAAATTTTCAAAGCTCATTAATAAACTAATACTAGTATAAGGTAACTAATATAAGCTAAAGCTAGTACCTGTAGTTGATATAAGTTTAAAAAATATATTTAAAAGTGTTAAATTAAATGTTATTTAAAAATATTAATAAAAAAATATTCATCTTCTAGTTTTAAGTAATCTATTTTTCTCGAAAGGAAAATACCTTTTTGTGCACGTAAACCTTCAATTCATATTTGAAGAATGTGGTTCCAAAATGAATTTATTCTTCTGTACCAAAATTTTAGGGTAAAGATTTTGCGCAATTAGACAAAATAATTTAAAAAATATTTTAAACATTGAAATCATGCTTTATGGTTCTTTCATACAAAAAAATACTTGTTCCAAATATTTTAATTAAAATTTTGCCGTAATCGATTAAGTTCATTTTGGAACTACACCGTTCATTTGATCAATTGTGTAGATATTCATTACCAAGGTAGATACATATTACTAAAGAATAATATATTGGCCAGATACGTTGGTAAACAATCATGCTTGTTTGTTTCGTAAATTGCCTGTAATCTCCTTTACATCATTATTTATTTCTTTGATTCAACCGCAAACACGAATACGTCAAAATTGATATTTATAATTCATACTTATTGATCGTATCGACAATTGTAGCGTGACGGTAGATTGAAGATACAATTTATCATTTAGAAAGTATTGATATATGTGATACAAGCCAATGAGATGACATCACTGTCCTTTGGTATTCTACATACAAAGGCGTAACCAATTTTCGCATACCACTGGATCGGTAATATATAACTTGCCTACGTGTTTGACATCAAACACTCTTGTATCACTTTGGACACATATTAGGTAAGTGATAATTATGTTATATATACATATAGGACATTCAACTGCAGCTTTGTTATCTATTCTTAATGCACTGTGTTGGATAGTGTGAACAGCACATTATTATCAAATATACTGATAGCAACGGCTTCTTAACTTGTGTATTCCTCATAAGAACCATTATGATTTCAATGATGTCTAAATAAACCATTGATCAATATCAACAGAAATATAATTTTTTTTTTTTTTATATACCATGTTCGCTCCCAACTTGGAGCATATGGATCTACAC
>JAGVSQ010010162.1:0-13109 GCA_022683975.1 Rhyacophila evoluta
AGAAACGGATCATTAATCAATCATTATCTCAAAAATTGAAATTTATGGATAGTGGTGGTTTTGCATCTATACAACTCATATGGAAGTTTACCAGTTTTAAATAATTTAGAATTCTAAGCATTTGGCGGTTGGTCTATTCAACAAACCAATTCTAAAGCGACAATATTATAAAAGATATTAAGTACAGAAATCGTGTTTTTAAACAACAAAGCTGGTATAATATTCAGTTAACTTTCATAAGTTAAACATTAGTTCTAGTCTTACTTTGCAACTTGAGCATTCACACAATGAAAAATTAAACTTTTTTTACTCCGAAAGTGTAGAATATGGATCATTACAACATAAAGACTACTTGACAATTATTTTTCGAGAATCAGTTATCAGACAATCACTCCACCCCTAAGGTATCTAGTCCTCCATCTGAAAATATGCAATATCTGGAACCAAAGAATATGCACTTACCAGTAGACTTCTAGGAGAATAAAGAAAATGGTTTAAGTTTATAGCAAACCAATATTTTTTGCACTACAGGGAATCCATGCACACATCCTATGAAAATAAATATGTTTTCTTCAGCGTACAGTCATGTTTCAGTATTATATTAATCGATTAACGCCAACTAAACATTCAATTCATTGAGAGAAAAAATAATCACAAGGATAATGCTGAAAAAATATACTCCCCTTCAAAATTAAAAAAAATAACAATTAAAACAAGTGAAATTTGGCAAATAATTTATTGAAATCGCACCTTTTCACAGAAACGATATTTTACTATTTTTAATTTTCTTTATTGAGCTGCTATAATTAATTTTGTCAATTAGAAAATACATACAATTTGTATTACAAAAAAAAACAAATGAAATATTGAAACAAAAACTTTGCGTAAACATAAAATATTGAAATTATTGAATTTCAAGATAAACACAAAAATACACAATATTAAAGCGTTATTATAAAAAAGGATATTCTTAGACAATAAAAATAAACTTAACCCACTGAATTTATGTAGTAATGAAAGAAGGACTAGATTTTGTTGTGATAAATAACTGAATTCATGTCATAAAATAATTTAAATAAAATTCTGTCTGATATTGAAAAAAAAGAAAATTGTACATTATACACTTTGCTTGCCATAAAAATAATAATAGAATGCCACATAAATAGACTATTAGATAATATTATTTCAACCCTGAGTTTAAAACTTTAGTAAATGTATTAATAAGTTCGAGATTTTTGTATGAAATATTTTGAATATTGTTAAAATGACGTTTTCGAAAACACAAAAAAAAATATTTTATAAACAATCATTACAAAAAGAAAACTATACCACTTTTTATTTTGCAACCATGTCATTTGCACTTTGCTGTTTTGCACTCATGGCAATAATTACAAAAATTCGGTAACCATCCTCTATCTTGTAAAGTTACATAATAGTCAAAATCTCTTGGAATAATTGTCATTTTATTGAGAATAATTTTAATTCAAAATGAAATAAAAAAACAACTTAGGAGTCTATTGATATATCCGAGTACTGCTTGAATGTATTGGTGAAAATTCATAGACAACAAAATTTAAATTTTGACAGACTTACTTGTTTATTTGAATACATTAATGTAGAATAGATATTGAATAATAATTCATACAGTACACGAATATATCATCGCCATTCTGCAAAAACTAATCAAGTCGATTTGTGTCACGGAAAAAAATGATTTCCCTAAATAGAATAGTGTACTATTGGTATGTACAGGAAATATACACCTAAACCTTGACTTCATAGGGTTTAGGTGGATAATTAAAAATTTAAATTGCTTTATCCCAGTTTTCAATTTTTGGACTTAACTAGTTTTCGCAGAACGGCAATGATATCTTTTTGATTACATATTTGTGCTACACACTCAAATGCTAAAAAATGCAAAACATGTTTTAGTTAATTCTAAATCTTCTGTAAACAATGAACTGACACATTACATTACCTTGTGTAATATTTTACCGTTACAAGCAATACAAAATATTTGCTGTATTCTAAAGCATAGTAAATAATTTACGACTTATTAATGGGGTATGGTTTTAAACCACTTTGCTGTGAAATATTTAATCAAATCAAATATAACTCTACACCCAGAGCAGCGTACTAAATTAAATGTTTATTTCTATTTCATCATCGCACTGTAATATTTTCGTAGCTTTGGTATTTATTAGAGATAGAGAGACTTTATTTTAAATATTTTTTTTTAAATCTTTAATCTACAAAGTTGATTTATCACAATAGTTAACTATAATTTGTATGTACAATAACATGTTAATCTGACTATAAAATTTCAATATATTTTACCATGCAATTCTTCCGTAATCCTAAAAAAACTTATTATTGCATACAAATCATTGCAACTACGAAAAAAGGTACACAAAAATTAAAGCAAAGAATAAATTATCGACATGCAAGGTGAATACCATTGTAACACGATACAATAAACAAATCAACTACAATTCAAAAAATTGTAATACACATTAACCAGATAATAAATGGGAAAAAACATATTTATAGTGTTATAAACGGTAAAAAACCTGGAATTTATTTATTTCAAACTTTTCAGATTAAAATAAACTTGTAAAATTGCATTACAATGAAATTCACTGGAAACACCGACATGTTAATTAATTAATAACTTAAAATACAATTACACGACACCAATTTCGACATACTGCCATTACTATAATATAAAGCCTCCAATGTTCCAATGTAAAAAGTTTATTACTAATCCTTGAATAGGCAAGGGATGCTTAAAAAGAAAATGCATACATAGGGAAATACGTGTTATTCAGAATGGTAATAAATAACACATTTTTTAGGAAAGTATAACGTATTATAGGAAATAGTTGCCTGTATTTAGCATAGAAAAAAAGTAGACAATAATGTATTTTGTGTATCTAGCGTTGACTATGTGAGGTGATAATGATTGAACAAAATACAAAACCAATTCATCAAAACTTTTTTTCTTAAATAATAATAATTATAATATTTCAAAATTAAATAAATGCAAATATTAGTTTTACTTCTACATAATTCATTAATGTATATTTAAAATTAAAAAATAACGCATTGCAATTCATTTTATCAATTCAAATAAATTTAATTTCATCACCGAATAAAATTTGTTTTTAGTTATGTGTGCATTATTTAGAAAACGGGAAGATTTAAAAAGTCGTCACATTCATCAGTTTTCAAACGGGTTACATATTTTACATACCGTTTGCATGGCAGTCATTCACAATGAGCGTTATCTTTGAGACAATTTAATAATCAGAATATACCACTTGCATTATTTAGTAAACAAAGATGAATCTTATATATTGAAGTTTTAAAGAGTTTTAAGGCAACACCACTGCGAGTTTTGTTACAGTTAAAATCATGGTTTTGATAATACACAATAAAATAATGTATTAAAGCTTGTACAAAAAACAACATTATCTTAAAATTAATATTATCATTGGTAAATAATTACATGACAAAGCTTATGCTATGCAACAATGCCATTTTACAAAATGATAATATATTATAATCTCCACATCGCTTAATATATAGTACGTAACGTATTAATTTGTACAAATTTCTTATAGATACACAAAATAATAGATAAATGTCTACGGTATAATGATGCTAGCTATTATCAAGATTCTTGTCTCCTCACCAGAACTTGGCAGTGAAGTGACCACGGTTTCTAGGCAGGAAGATCAAACATGCCAAGACACTGTTTTAAATATGAAGTCGAATATATTATTTAGGGTAAGGCATAAAAAATATCTAGGAGTATGATATATATATGTTGGTATTCCGTACCCCTTCGCAATCAGCTGTGCATGATGTTAGTGCTTGAAAGACTACCAGACTAGGTAGACCAGAAAGATGGTACCAGAACGCCAGAACTGCGATTTTATACATGGATCGGTACAATGTGAAAATATGTTGCAAAGCAATATATAGAACTCATAAAATAGAGACCGACCAAGGTGGGTCGTACCGAATCGATTAACAAAGGCTGTTCATAGTAATACACTACAATAAAAACTAATATTATATTGTATGAGTCGACTATTGTCGTGCCATTTGTGTTCCTTATATTCTTAGAATATATTCTATTTGAAAACAGAGATATTTTAAGAGAAAACTATTAAATGATAAAATGAGAACCATTAAGTATTTTTGGTAAAACGTGAGGTAAATGGACATATTTGGCGGCTACAGCAACTAATTGCTTATACATATGTTGAATAGCCTCCACATGGTGAAACGTGGATTATGTGATTATTAAATCTCGCATGTAGATTTTATGGTTATTGAATCCCATAGTTGAATTAAAATTTTATATCTTGTATGCACGTATATGGATACAGTGTACAATAGTTTGAAGAAATGTATATAACAACCATTTCTAGTAAAAAATGTTTGTGCACAATGCACCACATTGTGATGGTCTATTGACATTCAGATGTTGATTTGGAGTCAGTACAAAATGACCAAGAACTCTACTACCTTTTTAAATGAGAAAGTATTCCAATCTTTGTAAAAGTTGGTAGAATCCAATGGGTAGGCCATGTATCGTGACTGAAAACTTTCGATATGTCCAGTATAACACTGTATCTATAAGACCAAGCCGTTGCAATTCCAGTTAGATAATTCCAACAGGGATACTAAGGTGGCAAATGCTGACACCTGGATGAGATTGGTTCAGGATCAAGAAAGACGATGCAACCAAGAACCCACTATTAATGGCCAAGCCACACGATGATCCACATGTCCTTTTGAAAGAGGATATAAGTACATTGTTACAAACTATTGAAATCAACCAGAGATGGAAAATGTTGAGAGATAGTGAGAGTAAAAACGATGATAATATGAGCATCATATAACGTTTTCATTTTGTATAGATACTATAACATTCTATGTAATGGACACTGTAAGAACGTGCAATATGCTACTTATGATCAAGTGATAAAATGCAATCACCTAATGAATAATATTGACAACCGACAGTAAGACTAATTTAACATAAATATTCTAAGCTAAGAGGCCACTCTATAGTTCTATTATAATCTCTATCCATTTACAATAATACCAATATAACTAATGTGCATATAATGTGAAAGAAGCATACATCGATAGTGAGAAATTCAAACAAACTGACCATGATGACTTTTAATATTTTTTCAGGCAACACTCAAATCTATTCAGAATTTTATGAAGTAATTATTTATTATTATTGCATTTTAATTTTTTTAATCAAAACTTTTGATCAATCGATAACTAAAACTCAAGTTTATTGAATTTTTTTTGGAACTGGCATTAATACTTAAGTTGCCGGAATTCAATATATCATCTTTTGTTACTTTGGTGAGAATTGCCAAATATGTTTTTTATACGACTATAGGTTATCGGTACATGTCATTTCGAAAACTAACTCCTCGGAGTGTATTTCTTTTCTACCTTCGTCATTCATGTAGAATCGTGGTATTTCTAGTATATCATCCTATTTGACTGGGCAACCAAGTTATTAATAAATTTTGTTTGGTATTTGGTTATAATAACACATTTGTCACTGAATAAGTATTTAGTAATTAATTGAAAGAGAATAAAGTGACTCTGGTCAAAATTCATTAAAACCTTCGAGAAACAATATTGATTGAATTATGAATCTACCGGCCAGTTTCGTACACTTCTAACGCATGCAAATTTTGATGACGTTTCCATTTAAACATAATATATAATAGTAAAAATAAAATGCAGTACACTAGAAATTATAATATGTGATATGACAGTTTGTTGAATAGATGAATTATTGTGGAAAGCTTATAATTAAATAAATAATCATGATATGGAAGTAGCATTAGACTTATTAATCGTATCAACTAATTAATGTACTGTTGAAAAAGAATTCATTGTGTAAAAAAGGGAAGATATAAGGCAGTGAACTGTTACCAATATTACATTAAACTTCAAATAAACGTTGATAAGATTCTAATTGTTTATTAAAATATAGCGATCATTCACACACCTTACGAATCTTATATTATTGAATATAAATTTATTGCCAGATTACTGAACGTAGATTAATTAATCTATTTTATTTTGAGTAAAACTATAGTGAAAAAGTCTCTTAGAATACAAAAAATTACCACATTGCGCTGACCAAATTTTTGAAATACAATTTAATAGAAACCAAAAAAATTCTTTTAATATAGCATGTTTCAAATGCTACAAAATTGGTCTTTTATAGTTTTGACTAAATAATAATAATGAAAGATTTATCTTTCACTGTTAAAATGGAAACTATTTTCTTAAGTATATCAGCTAATATATATACACTTATACCTCGCTGTGCGGTTACCGTATTTATGGCTTTTCCTGGCCTTTTAATGCCCATTTTTTATTAGAACTCAATTTAAATATATCTAATTCTACAATATGGATAATAAGTGTGTTCCTAAAAACACAAAAGTCTTACCCATGTCAATAGATCTGGAGCAATATTTATAATGCAAACTTCATTATAAATTATTATTTAAAACAATGGTGAGTTTCAGAATGAATAATTTCAGGAAAATACAACATCAACAACACTGTAGACAAGAGGCGTAGCGAATCATAATTATAATAATATACAATAAATAATAAGGTATAGGAATCAATCATAATAAAAGGAAGATATCTTTCCAATAGATGACAGTTACTGTCATCAATGAGAAAATATATTGAACATAGCCCATGAACTTGATTGTAGGATTTCGAGTGTGCTCATTTGGTTGCTGTTACAGAACCACTTTTCACTGAGGATCTGATCTGATTAGACAAAACATTTAAAAAAAAACTAAACCAAGCTGTTTACTCATATTTATTTAGATATTTGTTGAAGCCAAAGCAAGCTATCTGTCGATGATTATTCTCTATTCGTCGAAGGGTTTTTACCAATTTAAATAAGAAATAAATATTCTACATATGTTCAAATGATTCCAATGTGCTACTATCTGTTTACTTTTTAATGTGTAGTCGAGATGTTATATGTAAGTGAAATAGCCACTAGAAAAATTATTTGATAAATAGCATTTCAGTTTACAACTAACTTTCCCTGTAACGCGAGGTATTAGTGTTTAGCAAAATATAACTTGTAGATTAAAATTTCCATAAAAATTAATCAAGATGAATTCTTTTTCTATCTAGTTAACCGGACCTGTTAAATCGAGAGTCATTATTATGTCTACACCGTATGACATATTAGGGATGTCTTTATAGTTGATGGAGGAATTTATGAAACTTTTCTTATCATAATTTGGTTTCAATGAGTAATTTAGATTATTGCAAAATATAGTTAACAGACAATTTACCGATTACGAAAAGGCATTTTTCTTTTGTAAAAGCAAACCTGCTTCGAGTATTTCATTATTAGTAAATTCTATGCATTATTAATAAAATTTAAAGATACATTTTTTTCGCCTACATCATACACTTATAGGAGCATCTACGGCACAGTCAGTTCTGCTCAGCTCATTTTGCTTGCATGACGTTTAGTTAGTATGACAAGTGTAAAAATTTCATACATTTACATTACTATAAACTTCGTTTCCAGTTTATAAAAACATTCATTTATAACCTACCACAGTACTTAACCTTCATAATATTTTCAGTTCAGCTGGAATTAATATGTTCTACCTTGCAGATACATACAAATAATAATATTGTTGTAAAAACTTTTTAATAATATTTATCCGACACGATATTTATTTATGTTTTTATCACTAGCAATATTAAATGTACCCAACATCAGAAGAAACAGTGCATACTTGCATATCTTTCAGCCCAAAGATGTTGAAAGGCATATCTACGGTTACAAATTATCTGTATAAAATACAAAATTCTAACATTTTAAATGTAAATATTGTTAATTACTTCTAAATCTATATTACTCTCCGTGGTGGTGTAGAATTAAGTGTGCGTGCTTCGCATCCAGAGAATGTGGGTTCAATTATCACATTTGTCAGATTTTTAAAAATCTGAAAATTGATGACTGGATGCTCATTGGGTTGAGTATTGTCTGACGGTTAATTCTCGTGAAATGGTGGTTAACACTGAGGGAATACATTAAGGCTCGATAGATTTTTAACTCATTTCACGCATAATCTGAGCCTAAATAGACTTAGAAACATGTGAATATGTTATGTAGAAATTCAAATCTGTTACTTTAATTGAAGACATGTGGATGGTGGAATATAGGCACAATATACATAATTATTTTGTGTCAACGGCAGCTAGAGAATATGATAAAAAAAATCGTTACCTGTCATGGCAAGCAACGTATATTTGTTGTAAATACCAAATCTTTTCTACCGTATTCTTAGCATATTCACCACATAAGATGCTAATGACATAAATCTGGATAAGTATGAAATGATGGAGGGAATTATTAACAAGTTTGTACAACAACTTCATAATTTGTATATATTATAAACTGAGTATTCATGATGCGATCATTGGTGCGCCACAGTGGCGTAATAAACATACAGCTTGTTTCATATCAAGAGCATTGGATTCACCAAATCGGAACAACATTCATGTTTGGATGCACCGTGAACGTTCAGAAATATGATACATCTGCTTAAATACGGAGATCATTAAATCCATAACACCATTGCATTATGCCTAGTAGTTTGCCCTTAAACGACACACATAACATTTTAGTAGACTAAATTACATATACCATATTATTAAAAAAAAAAAAAATGAGATGATAACAGATCAATTCACAGGTATGTGGTGTGGTAAATTTAATTATTTATGACTATAATATAAAAAGCCTCAAAAAACATCAATTTTTAAAGCTGAAGCTTCACAAGATGCTTTATGGCTTCAAGCTATTTTATATTTTTATGCTTCAATATACCTATAAAATAAATCTTATTATTTGATAAATTATGTATAATTTTGTAGAAAAGACACTTATTTCATTAAATAATAGATTAAAAAAAAATTAGTATGCACTGTGTGAAATTAAACCTAAATAAATACATAATTTTATTCAATATGGCCAGTAATTTTTTGTAATGATTTTTAAATGCTACATGGCAGAATATGTTTGAAGTCATACATACAGAAAAAAACAAGATTTCTATTATCATATTTTATTCAATATTAATTCTCCAATCCAAAGATTGTAGAATGAATATTAAATAACATATTTGTTAAAATTTACCATGTGAATGCCAATCAATATATCAGAAGAATTGTATGATTTAACAGAAAAAATCTCAGGCACAGAAGAATTCAGCTTAGAAGAAATTATTACTGCCTCGTTCTAAATTAAAATTAAAATCAAAAAGATAAAATTGGCTCTTTGTAGCAACACTGGGATCTTAATCTATTTATATTTTAATTAATTTGAGGTCAAACAGCATTTAAAGTTACATCTAAAGTTACGTTTATAAAATTCACCGGCGCACGCTTATTTACCATATTAGACCGAAAGACCAAAATCAATTAAACCTTTAAGCAGATAAAAGACAAAACTGTTGCCATCACATTGCCGTATGGATGTTGCCATACAAAAAGTATTTTGACAATCGAATCCAGTCTTGCTAATTGAATAAAAATAAACTGAAAGTATATTAGTAAAAATTACTGTACATTACATTAGCTTATCGCAATCACGGAGCATTTAAGCATAATAAATATTCATGGTATAACACAAATAAAAAAAATAAAATGTGTGAGTACAGAATAATCTATGGTTGTTGTCTTTATGTTCTTTTACGAAGATGTTAAACAGATACGAGCCATTGGAATAATACGTTGTGTTATTTCATTACTCTAGACACTTTACCTGGGACTTTCATTTGGTATGATTTATGTATTAGATTTAATTATGTCGAGTCAAACGGCCTAATACAGTCATAAAAATATAACAATAAATAAATAGATTAGCATTCATTGACTTATCCTTGAAAAGCACTTATAAAAATAGTGAGCAACAGCTGCCGAGTGCGGAGTGTCTTCTCAGACGGAGGTGCCGTACGTGGTGAAGACCACTCGGGTAGAGTCCGTGTCGAGGGTGACATCTTCCGGGCTCGCCAGGTCGACTCTCACACTGCCCGATTGGTTCCGTCTTCGACCTCCCACACCTTCAAATAGATTAAGATAATTAATCAATCTGTTAAACTTTCATAATTTTTCAAAAAATGTGTTTATTCATACAAAAATCTTGAATTTATTGAAAAGGACTCCAGTGTCAATTTATGGATTTATGTAGCTGAGGGATTTGAGCTTCTCATTCAAAAAGATTTGCAGAACCATATGGCATCCACTGAATCAGTGGTTGTATAAAAATGTATATATTTTTCATTTGTAGTATTTGTTTACTAAATATTCATTTATCTCTCAAGATAACAGTAAAATAATTATTTTATATATCATATCTTTCAAATAATAATTAAAAATAGTGGGTAAAATTATTTAAACAAATAATGATGACTTATCTTGCCTTACTTTTTTGGATTATTGCCAAACAATTAACTTGAAATTTGCAACTTCAACGGCAAGTAAAACAGATGGAAATCAATCGCTATGAATGTTAAACATGTGAATAGAGGAATAATTTAGTAATGCAGATTATAAAAAAAACCTTCAATTCCCACCTTGTCCCCAGTTTGTGAGCGTCCAATGGAATCCGGTGTCGGCACACGGCAGAGTCTCTCGCTGGCATTCTTCGACAGTATCTGCTGTATCACTCTGTCGGACGGCAGTAGTAGGGGTAGAAGCTTCTTGTGGACCAGGACTACCCTCTGCTTCTCCATCAGTGGATGTATCCAGAGAATCCATGGATGAGTCAGCCGTGGCACCACCGCCTCGGAATCTCGCTACCGATTCTGAACGATTGTCAAACACTACACATTAGTTGATACTTGTTTTGGTTCAATTCTAAATTTTTGTTTTTGAAAAAATAATAAAAATATTTGTTTCTTAATTATTTAAGAGTGTGTACAAACCCTGAGTATTGTCCAGGTCAGATGTTGCTTCTTCGATTCCTCTCAATATGTCAGCGCAGAGCTCAGAATCCAATGGTATGGGCGTCTCAGCATCACGATTGTAGATGATTAGGGCTACGGTGATCGGATGTGGGACGGGTAGGGGCACAGGTGGCTGGGGAGGTCGGGCTGGAAGAGGAACGTGCCTTTGAATGGCTGGCCTCTTCCATGCGGACCACGGCCGACGAGTAGGCCGGGGGAGGGTCCCACGAACCCATGACAGTGTTGGGTTGACATCCCTGAGTCAAAGTGATATAACAATAAAATTATAATGTAAGGTAGAAAAAAGCGACAATAGGATTCCAATTATTTTAAATTTGTTTAGACCACTATTTACAGTCCATGTTTTGCCAGTTCTGATTATAGCGATTGGCTGACAACTAGTTTTTATAAAAAATAATACCATCTATATGCTCCACATTTAGAGTTGAAATGATTGGAAAAAGAATATGTTATATATCTAAGGATTTTGAATAAATTTATCGATCTACGATTTTCAAAAGAAAAAAGACAAAACATTATTTTTATATCGAGGCTCCACAGTGTAGAGATGTATTTTAATACTATTTTTACAGGAATCACTTGCTAACCATTTACTCAACTCATTTCAAGATTCAGAGTCATTCTCAAGTACAAATATTTATCTACAATAATGACAGCTGAACATCAGTGCATTTTATTATGTTTCAACCTATACCAAGTGAGATTGATTTAAAAAAACCATTAGTTCTTGCAGAAATGAATACTTTAAAATAAAATCACACATAACCCTTACGATCTTTTCTCTTTGGGCGTAGTAAGCAGCCTGGAGCGAGGGTTGAACGCTGATACATCCAAGCAGGGAGGTTGAACTGTGATATTACCACGAGGGCTGTACACAGCACCCAATAAGTCTGGGCCACCTTCCACTGAAATAAAAACAAAATCGAATAACTCAATAATATTTTGCTTAAAATTGTTCGTTGGAAACTGTTTACGCTGTGAAACTTGACTTTAAATATCTTTTCATAGCATATTCGTTGCTTTAAGATCCAAATAACCTCGATAAATAAAAGTTTTTAACATTTATTACCCTGTGGTGAATAGTGAATAAGTGACCAGTAATTGTATTTTATTTTATCTCCAAATATATTGATTGCAAGGCCTTCATACTTTATGTATTCATCATAAAAATCTCTATGATTTCAATGATATCATTAGGAAATAAATAATTGATTGATATCAACAGAAATAATTCATTTGTATTAAATGTAAGGCCGGCATGTGTATGTGTGTATTGGTATGTGCGTTGGACTCACTTTATATATGGTATCTACATTAGGATGTCGCCTCTCTGTTTCCGTTGTTACATTTTCATTTCTGGCACTTATTTTATATTATTTGAATACTAATAACGTGACAAGGGTACAGAATTACCCCCAGTCACTTCCATACAATTTGAACACAATCTATGTGAATGTTGACACTGAGAGAAGTATTTTTGTAAATCGAAATATTAAATATAAATTTTAATGTTTAATAAAAAGATATGTATATATTTATCACCTTACCTATTTCTGTTGTATGCACCATGTCTGCATATCGTGATAGATCGGCTTGCTGGTGTGGTTCTAGTCTAAATCGTGTGTCGGCCTCTCCAAGTGGCGTCAAGAAGTCTAAGCCAAAAAGATCCGCATATAGAATCCCAGCAAGTCCCGCCCAATCATTTGGACTGAGCCCTCGGCCCTCCCAGTATTCCTCTTCGGACATGCGTAAGCGGCTGATTACATTCATTGGGTAGAAACGCGACAGTAGCAAAGCCGCTTGTTGGATTACGATCTGAAATGAAAATAGAAGATGTTTCAAACAAACCCTTTATTTTTTAACCGTGTTCTGAAAGTGGAGCATATGAATCTCCGTAGGGAAAATATAGTCAAACTTAAGGCAAAGCACTTATATAGAAATTAGCTTATTTAAACAGTTTTTAGAAAGAAAAAATCAAAATCCTGCCAGTAGTCATGCCAATGCGGAGGGCAATGGTGATGTTTAACGAGATTG
>JAGVSQ010010163.1:0-13108 GCA_022683975.1 Rhyacophila evoluta
AATCCGACAGATGGGGATTCGAACCCGCATTCCCCGGATCGCTAGGTGCGCACGCGACCAACTACGCTACCTACATACAAATTTAAATAGACATTAAAATCTAAACAATCGAAAAGCAAAAGAAATTTATAAAAATAAACAAAATGCACAAATGTTATTACAACATAGAACATAATAAATCAAAAATGATTAAAATATTAAATACTTTAAAAGCACAGTGAATCAATGAAATTTGAAACTTCGGAAAAAAACTATGTCAGCAGTAAAAATCTACTTTATCCCTTCATGCGTATGTTGTAAATTTAATTTATTCATTCTCATTTTGATTATGCGTTGATAAATGTTTAGTAATTCACGTTATAATAAAACCAATTCATTTTACTTGACGTTTGAATAACTTTTCATTATAAGTTCGTTGAGAAATTTCACAATATAATATAATTGAATAGCTTTAAGCCCTAAATCCTAACAGAAAAATTGTATGACTGATAGTTTTAAATTGATCATTTATTGAATATTTTATTAGTCATAAATAAACGTGGCATCTCACAATGAAAGTGTATTTTCTTTGAATTTGAAGGCTAATAATATAATTTATAGTAGTCAATAAGATAGCATTTATATCATTTAACTTTATGTTAGAGAAACTTTTTCACTTTGCTGTACGGTTGTGTTATTTAGTTGTATTTTATTAAGCATATAAAATATGGAGACATTAATTGAAAAGTCACAGCTTATAGTAACAAAGTACAAATTTAAATGTAGGAAATATAAAAAAAAAAACTTTTATTTGCTCCACATTATCTATAATATTAAACACAAGTGTAACAGTATATACATAAAAATTAATTAGGCTTAATGGTGGTAATAAATTGTTAATTTAATTATAAGTTTCATGTCGAATGATAAAATGCAGGAGATTCTCATAACGTAAGCAAGTGGATATTGATAATAAATATACATGTCAAAGATTTCAAGATAAATAACTCCTAGTTATGTTTTCCACAAATTAATTAAAATAAAAAACATTCAGTAATTCCGTTTGGATATTTGAGCATAAACATCTATACAATCTAAAGAAAATGTCTTGACAGAATCTTTTTGCGACAATTTGGGTGTTGGCTAGTTTCTCAACTCTTCTAAACACATGTGAGAATCAAACCTGCTATCTCCGGCTACAACTCCTTCTTGACTACCGAGGTAATCATGCTGATGAGGCAAAATAGCCATAGCTAACAGCTTAGGATTTTTATATGTTTTGTGTAACAGATTATTAAGCCTCGGAGGTAATTGAGCTATTACTATGTAAATATGATTATGTTTATCAATAAAAAATGTGTATGATGTGTGTCGAAAGTTAGCATTTTAATTTTACATATAACTACATTTTTATACTGATATGGTTTTAATGTTTTGATATTCCTATTATTTTATTTTGAAATCTATTTATACGTATAATATGTATTATTATCAATTAAAAAAAAAAGTTTATATGAACACAATAAATATTATTATAACAAAGAATTGTGTAGAATTTTACAATCGATTATCGATTAGCTTTTTTCTTTTCAATAGTCATTATATAAAAATATCGATAAGACGTATCTATATATTCTAATTAAATACATTAAATACATAGATTTATATTTTAAATATGTGTTAATTGACTTTTTATGTTGATTAAATTTTCTGACTCAGGTCAAAATTGCTTATTTTTCGTTATAAATTTTAACTATCAAGATAAAATCCATTGGCAGCCAATCACGGATAAGTAAAAAAATATATAAATATTACATAGTCATTCTGACTAATATTAAATAATGATAATACAAAGCCATAACTTGGCTAAGAAATAAAATTTAAATTTAAATTATATTTTCTATTAGTTCGAAATTATAAACAAAACATTTTAAATTATTCGATAATATAGTTTTAACACCACGATTGCTCATGAATTTCTACTATGTGAAGAGAGATTTTTCAAAAATAATGATTGTCTACTAATTACTCAGTTCATTTATTTTTTTCCTTTAAATATCCAAAAAAACATGAGATTTGAAGCCACAATACTGACATATGTGAATTTATCGTTTGGTCAGTAAAAGGATAAACATTAATTTAAAAGTACAAATTTTATAAACGAAATAAAGCTTCTCAAAGAGCACACATTATTTTTGAAAATTTTATAAAAATAAAAACACACCGTAGCACGTTCGAAAAATATTTTCACGTGAATTTCTTATTACTATCTATACATAATCGTTAGTAGATTACTAGAAAGCAGTAGAATTTTAAATCCATGTAAAGATTGTTGACAGTTCGAATTAAAAATGTTAAAATGGAAATGAAAATATCAATCAGATTATTTGGAACCTAAAATTGGACCTATTAAAGCTTTTATTCAGACAAAAGTTTCAGCTGCCTGATTTCTTTGAAATATTACTGAAATTGTATTACATACAGGTTTTCATATATAAAGAAAATTGTGAAATTTTTATTTATGTTAAATACTATTCTTATTTCTTCTTCTTATACCATATTAGCTCCAAAAGTGGAGCATATGGATCTACATAGTGTGAAGATATCCACTCCGAAAGTGGAGTATATGGATCGCCGTAATATGAAGACGTCTTAACAGTTTATTTTCACGATAATTGTTTGTCAGATAGTTATTTAACCAATTGGGCAATCAGTGCTATATTTTTGTTTATTCAAATCTGAGAGATGAAAAATTGAAGTCGCATTCCCAAGATTGCTAAGCTTGCACGCTACCAACTACGTTATCGGGGAGACTCCCTAAATTATTTTGTTTAAATAAAATGTATCACTTGTTTAGCTGAAATAAACCTTTCAAAAATTAAAACTGACTTAACATACGCGAAAAATACTATTTTAACCTCCTAAAATTGTTATACAAGCTTATAAATTTAAACTAATTAAATGATAGTGGTCACGTTTTTTTTAAACGATAGTGTTCAAAGACTAACTTATATGTGATAATTATTAACAATGAGAGCGCTAAAACAATGCAATGTTACATCCAGGTGTGTAAATTGTACGTAGAACGAATTAAATTAGAAAAAATCTAATAGAGGAAACACGATTTTCTATGGCAGAAGAAGTCATTAAAATGCCAAGCGGTGTGTTGGAGTATATGTCTGCTTCTGTTGGCATACGCGGCAAAAGCACCGTTATTTTTTCGCTAAAGAATTTCACAGAAAACAAAATTGAGACTTGAGATGGCGCAATATTAAAAATAGACGTAAATTAATTTATTCGTTGAAGATTCTGTGTTTTTATGCATCTGTACAAATACATATATACGAATACACACATACATAAATATATATACTGACTTTAGAAAAGCAAAAGGACGTAACCATAACACAGATCATTTTTTACAAGAGGGACAAAAAACGTTTTTTTTTGTTCAAATCCTTTATATTAAATTGATAGAACCTAATGTAAGCAGACTAAATTTGGTCTTTTATTTACTTATTTGATATTAATTAGAAGAAAACAATACAATTGATAAGTTGGAAGTCCTTTTTACTGTTTGGTAACATCACAGCCCCTCTATTTTTATTAAAACTTCGGCATTTACCCCTAATATACTTCTGATAGAACAAATATCGAATCGTATATATATGTATATTGCGATTATCGAAAAAAAAGTATGCCGAAAATAACTGAAGTTTTTCGATTTTCTACAGCCCATATAAACTCTGAATAAATAAATTAAGTACCAAATTATAAAAACATTCAAGAAATTGAATTATTGATACATAATATGGTTTCATAAAGATTTACTTATCAAATTTATCAAATGTTTAAGCTAGACACAATAGTCGTGCAGAGATTATTGTAAAAATTTTTCTCTGAATAATATTGGAGAATATTGATCATCGCAATGTGAAGACGCCTTGACAGATCATTTTTCACGGGAATTGTTTGTCAGACAATTGCTCTAGCCAAAGGGCATCAGTCCTGCATTTTTTGACTATTTTTTTAAAATTCGACATACGTGGGAATCAAATCCGCGTTTCCCGGATTGCTAGGCGCGTATATTAGTATAATATAAAACGCAATATTTTAAATCTATATATATGCATATTGGTTTATAGACAACTTCTTAGTTTGATTTTTAAACTAAGAAATAGTTTGTTTTGTGAATAGTCTAATGTTCATGATATTTTTATGTGTTGTCCTTATAGCTTAAGTAATAGATTTTCTTAGATACAACCTACAACACGTTGACCTCTTCGACCTAGTTTCTATGAGGAGCGTCGCGAGTCGCCCGCCAAGAGAAATGAACGCGTCGACACAAATGAAACCTTTTGAAGTTTGTAGATTCACACAACATGCATCATTGTTTATTATTGCGCAACATTCGTTCTATAATCTTCAATAGTCGAATGTAAAGATTATGCCTGACGTTTATTATTCGATAAAATATATATCTAGTTGAAAAAAACTTTTGTGCTATACAATAAGCAAATTTTTTACAATTGATTAGAAAATTTTGTCCGACTTTGATTTATAAATCGTAGTGACGTGAAATTTTTATTTTATATTTTATTTATCATTATTAAATTAATATTGATATTTTAAATATCACATGAAATATGTTAACATGAAATTTAAAAAACCCATCAAAAAACACTAAAAATATTATATATGGGCAAATATCAAATCATGTTTGGAGTAAAAAAAATAATCTTTAAATATTGAGAAGTTAGAATCTATTCCGGGAAATTTCGCAAAGCTAAATTTGTAATATTCAACTAATTTGGAGCAAAATATATGTCATCATTTAACATATTGCTTAAATATTTATTTTACAATATTTTAATGCCAAAGTTATTGAATATAGATTTTTTTATATACAAAAAAAGCTAAAAAAGAAAACTCTCTTGTGTAAAAAAATAACGAAAAAAATAATCATATAATAAGAAATATAATATATTTTTGAGCCGTTTCTATCTGTTAAATACCATCGTGAGTTATAGACTCAGTGCTTGTATAATGTCGTGGAATCCGATCGAGCAGGGCTGTTGCATGAGTGGCAGAACACGTTCGAGTTGAATTGCGAAGAGGTTATTATAACAGCAATCCATATTATGAAAATTCGGACGTGACACAAACGCCGATTACCAATTCAATACCCAAAGTACTCAGACGTTTGACAATAGGAACCGAAAAAAACCAGTTGACAATGCTGTCCTCGTCCAGTAGTCTTTCTTATCACTGTCACGTAACACAAAGATACCCAACCTTTTAAAGTCAAAGACATCGTTATAGGTCAGTAGAAAATACATTTATAGCTTCCTTTTTGAATGGTTGAAAATAGATTAAAGTTTAGTGATATTGTATTAGTAAATTTTTGAAAACTTTAGTTGTGAATGTTTGTTTTTGATTTATTTAAAAAAAATAGATGATGTTAATTACTATCACATTTATTAAAAATTATCTATATTTTTGAAATTTTTTAAGTGTCATTTTTTATAAAAGTTTTGAGGTTTGGATTACTTAAGTGGTCAAGCTTTCGTTGTAAAATACAAACGGCAAATAAATTATTATATTAATATGAATAAAAATAGAAAGTAATGCTCTATATAGACTTTACATGTGTCATATAGTTAAAAGTATTATGAAATGGTTCTTGACCAAATCTTCTCCAACAAGTAATTTAATGATATACAAAATTATTTTGAAATATTGATTTTTACGTGAATTTGAAAGAAAATCCATCAGTATATTGAAATACAGCCCTGAAAATTATAATTGAAATATTTATATGCAACTAAAGAACTGTCTCCCCGGTTAGCGTAGTTGGTAGCGTGCGCGCCTAGCAATCTGGGGAATGCGGGTTCAATTCACCATCTGTCAGATTTAAAAAATCTAAAAATACAGGACTGGATGCTTATTAGCTTGAGCAATTTTTCTAACAAACGATTCTTGTGAAAAATAATCTGTCAAGACGTTTTCACATCGTAGAGATTCATATACTACCCTTTCAGAGTAGGTTTCTTCACTCTGTGTGGATCCATATGCTCCACGTTGGGAGCAAACTTGGTATAAAAAAAGCACTGAAATCCGCAACTTTCAGTTTTGAATGATTACATGATCAATCCTTTGAAAAATTAGCTATCAAACGGAAAATGCATATAGCTGATTTAAAACTATTTAACATATGCTAGATTAGAAAAAAAATCTGCTTTTGATCATTTTTTATGGTCGAGTATAATATTTTGATAACAAAATTTACAAATAATTTTTTTTACACATAATACCATACAAATGCAAGAAAAATTGAGTATTCGAAAAACATTTGTAAGAATAAAGTTCTAGAAAAAATATTAATCCAGCTGTTGTTTTATGATTTGATGATGAACTGATTTCTAAACTAATAATAGATATTTAATAAATGACTTACAAGACCAATGTTACAATATATATAGTTTGTAAAATTTTATTTTTAAGAAAAAAATAATAATATTAATATTTCATTTCATTTAGTAATTAATCTACCATACTTTACGAAACATTAAGTGAAGGTAGAGGTCTACGCCAGAGTGGGAAGACTCTACGCCCCACGTGCACACGTGCGCGCAACTTTCGCCGGGAAGTATGCCGACACGGGCCAACGGAGGTACGGCCACTTTTCATACCGGCAATTATTATTACAGCCAAGTTCCATCTATTATGATACTTCTATCTTCACTTAGGTATCGTGGAAAAAAATTAAAACGCAGCGAACGATTTAAACAATGCCATTGTAACCTTTAAAATGTCAGTGATATAAATAGTAATTAATATTACATTCTTTTAAATCCGTATGCTGTATACATTACTTTGTGTATAGTCTCCACGTAACTAGTATATAAATGTCATAACCTACTCTCTTTTTAGATAAAACATAAAAAGTCTAATTAACAATTTTTGACCAAAGTCCATTTATTAAATTGACACAACTTTAGTGTAGACGTAGACTTAAATTGGTGTTTTAATTGTCCGATTTGATATTAATTCAATAAGTTATTTTTAAAAAACCAGTAAATGAATGTGGTAGAAGTCCTTTTTCTTGGCCGTAAATTTGACAAGTCATCCTTTAATCTTTAATTAATAGAATTTTAAATTTTTTACAACTTCCTTCATTGTTGCAATGAAAATTTGCTCTCTCGAGAGTGTACTGTATTACAATTATAACATATGTTGCATAATTTTTCCCTATTTTATCATTTATACCATGACTGAGTTATATTATCAGATATTTTATGTAGAAAATGTTAATTTAGTGTAAAGTTTGCTAATCAAGGAATAAGAAGATTTTACCACGGATCAATGATAGAGAGTACTTATTATAATGGTTATTACGTATATATATTATATTACAATAATATATAAATTCAATTTATTTCAAAAGGCGAATGAACATAATGTATTAAATATAGTTCATAAAATTTTATTTAAAACTAAGTTGTTAATTTTTCTAAAATATATTTTTATTATAGAAACGTACTTGTATATAAACAAATGTATATATTTCTCATGGCAAAGCGATATATCTTAAATATCACATATATATATTAAATACACAAATTGAAAAAACTCTCTTCAGTCACTTTTTTTGAAACCATGCTCTCTCCCAAACTAGAGTATATGGATTTACACATATTGAAGATATCCACTCCAAAAGTGCAGCATATGCATCTCGGTAATGTGGAGATACATTGCCAGATTATATTTCACGAAAATCGTTTGTCAGACAATTTTTCAACCCGATGGGCATCCAGTCTTGCATTTTTGATTTTTTTTAAATCCGATAGATAGGGAATTAAACCCGCATTCCACGGATTACTAGGCATGCTACCAGCTACGCCATGGGGGAGACCTCAATCATTATTAATACATCTAATTCTATTTCTTTTTTGTGACTGTTAAATTAAGAAATATTTTATGAGTTAACATTTAAAAAATAGTGAGTTCTATTTAATAATATTGACTATAGTTCATTTATGTTCTTCTCTTGTATTTTTTTCCTGTTTAGTACACGAACTATTTATTTGTTATAAGCGATACATATCTTTTATTTAAAATAAGTAATAGCCAGTATTTTAAGTATTCAAATAATGTCTTTTAAAACAAGAAAAAGTTTAATTAAAATATCTAGAGAAACACATAGTGAGGAAAATTCAATGCATATTCAACATTAAATTAAATAATGTATTAAATACGCAATATGTCGTTAAGGCACCGGTTAATAAAAGATCTAAATGAATGCAATCGGATGATTTCTGTGACCCACTTAGTATAGAGATCGAATTGCCGGATAATGGATTCGACGTGGAAATGTATACACCAAAAGAAGATGATAAATTTCTAAAAAATCTGAAAGTACACCGTCAACGAAAGTTATTTCACCTTGGAAGAATACCGGCTCTTGTCTCATGGCTTAGAAACTCTTTGGTCTAAAATCCGTGATTTGTAACAATACTTATTCCATAGTAATCTTATTTAATATGGATATTTTGAAGAATAAATTTACTAACAAATGTATACGAACGTACTGTTCAAATACACATATTGATTGCACAAGTATAAATATGAATAAGCTAGCTTACTGACTTCCAGCAGAAACTTATCCGATTTAGTAAGTGAAATATTTGCATACTTAGGTTACCTATTATTCTATGCTTTGTCAGCCTGATGGATGAGATATTATCAATCCAAATAAGTTAACATTGGAAAGCTTAAGCAGAAATGTTAAACTACTGAGTGACTATTGGTCTCATTGTAGTGATATAGAAGTTTTTTGATAACCTATTGTTAATGTATAGCAAGTTAAAAAGAATACTTGTTTTTTACATTGTGTGCTCAACACTATTCATATGCAAAAAAAATCCACAAGCTGAAGTAAAAAATGTAACATTAATTTTTACTAGTTGTAATAGTTGCTTACGGGTAGCGTAGAGGTAAGTGTACGCGCCTTGCAATCCAAGAAATGCAGGTTCGTTTCCACATTTGTCGGATTCCAATTCAAAAAAATACAGGACTGATTGCCCATTTGGTTGAAAAACTATCTGCAAACAATTGTCGTGAAATTAAACTGTCAAGATATGTATTCATATTGCAAAGATTTATATACTCCATTTTCGAAGTGAATGTCTTCACCCTGTGTAGACCCATATGTTCCACTTGCGGAGCAAACATGGTACAATAAAGGGAGAATACTATTTTTTCAATATTTACATAGTACAATTGGAAATGAAAATATCGCTTATAGTATGAAAACATATCTTTACATATATAATATGATACTTCCGCGAGATTCAATATCAATTTAATGGACCTTTTTAATATGCACAAAAAGTATGTTGGTAGATATGTATGCGAAGTTTTATTAAAATAATAAAAAAAAACCTTTTGTTCTTCATCTTTTTCATTGAAGCTTAGAAATTCAGCCGCATCTGTTGACTTCTATCCATGTCAAGCTTTCTTTAGTTTCTAAGCCACTAAAAAGTTCTTCATATATTTTTCAGTGTGATTTTAGACTATCTATCTCTTTGGTCTAAATGTTCTCTTCATTATAATGGATTTATTGTCCGTATAGTTTACTGGCCGATCAAACTACTCCGTATTCATTTCATTTGTTTATGGCCCTATTTATATGTATCTAAGAAAAAAACTAATACTATAATATAAACAGATCAAGCTTTGGCCGAAGCATATTTGGGCTATTAAAATACTGAGAATATAATGGATAGCAAATTTATTATTATGAATTAAGACATCTCGTTAGTTTTACGGTTATACCAGCTCAAGTTGATTACTGATTCTTATTATATTAATAGTAAAATGATCAAAACATAATTAAAATAGTTTCTTAGATGTTGCCATAAATAAAAATGAGAAATAAAATCTGATTTAATATATCACAACAAACATTAACTTAAGCTCAACTTGTTAAAAATGTTACAATAAAAACATCAAAATGTAATTAGGTACGAAATTTATGTTGTTTGTTCACTAGTGGAAATCAATTTCTGTACATCTGTCAATTCATTATAAATACTTATCTGACTGATTTTCGAGTAAATCATGTCAGAATAGATCATTATATTGGAAAAAATGGACTTATATATAATAAAATAATTGCTACTTCAAATGACATTTAAATGTGATTATATGTCTCCCCGGTTAGCGTAGTTGGTAGCTTGCGCACCTAGCAATCTGGGGAATGCGGATTTGATTCCTACATCTGTCGGATTTTTAAAACAATCCAAAAATGCAGGACTGATGCCTATCGGGTTGAGCAATTGAACGACAAACAGTTCTTGTGAAAAACAATCCGTAAAGACGTCTTCACAGTTCGGAGATCCATATATTCTAATTTCGGAGTGGATATTTTCACACTGTGTGGATCAATATGCTCCACTTTGTGAATATAGCAAACATATGGTAAATATATGTAAAATCTATCTTCTAATATTCTTAAATGTGTTGTCAAATTGTTTTAACTTCAAGTTGAGCTCTAAAGACTATTCTTATTTTTTTTTGTAGAATTAAAAGATCCGATGTCTGACATAGGGTGGCTTATGGGACTTCTCCAGAAGATTAATTGTTTTAATAAGCAATACTTTGGTAAAGTATTTTACTATAATATTATATAAAATGGCTCAATTTTTATCAATTCTACAAAACATTTTTAGCATTACTGTTGATACAATATATATATATATATCATTGCATAGAGAGCAATTATCAAAATTGTTATTGACTTACTTTCTACTTCAAAGAGTTTCATGGAGTGTATTAGTAAAACATAATTGATGAGTATAGCTAGAAATCTATTTAGGGTATTTATCATCTTTGTTTTGATTTTATCGATAAGATAGATTCATTTCACTTGATTTCTCTTTTTTCTCATTTCTCCTCATCTTCTCTCGTGGGTAAGATAAGAAATACTTGTATTGCGTCAGCGCAAGAAAGAAAGCAAGATAAAGATAGCGAGTGAGCATAATGTTACATAGTTCACAGTGCGAGTGAGTGAGAGCAATGCATACGGCAGAAAGTTGTGGGATTACTATAAGAAATTCAGGTGTATTCAAGTTATATATTTTTTTTATAATTATTGATTTTTTCAAAATTAGATGATTCCGATACAATTATAAATAAAAGAAGATAAACTGTGTACTAAAATTTGGTGTTATCTGTAACGTAAGTATGAATATAAGAAATGTTATGAACAAAAAAAAAAACTTTTAATCCAATTATTTTACTCAAACAAACTAACGTTGTAACATACGGTAGTTGATAATTTTTTTAATGATAATAGAATAAGTAAACAGTGGTTTATTTAAGGCATAGAGAATTACAACTGAAATTATTTTACAGTTTTTTCTCTAAAATATGTATAAAATACCAATACATTTTATTATTAGTAGTTAAAGTCTTAAAAAAACATTTATTTTAAGGGTATTTATTTTGCTGTTAAACTAATTTCAAAAATAATTCATAATTAAACTTGATTATATGAAATAAATACATTACGTTCCACAAACGTTTCGCGTGTTTCAATAGTCTATGAAAGTTTTAAGCATATGTTGTAAATACCTTAATTGGTTATTTGAATGTTTGTAAATAATTTCCATATGCTTTTTCTTTTGGGGCGAGAGAAAATCATATGGCAAAGATTGTTGCTAGATGCTGAATTTGGACATATCTACTGCGAATAATTGCTGAATACAAAAGTTTTAATGATAATTTTTAACTAAAATACCTTTATAGTAAATTATTCAAGCTTTTTCTATAAGTAAAGCATTACTAAGTTAATAACATTTAAAGAGAACTTTGATTATAGCCTACCAAAAAGTTGGTAGCTTTTCAATATGAGAAAACATTTTTACCGGAACATCTTCTGAACGGAAGACTTTTTTTTGTTTAAAGTCAAGTTATGTTTAAGGTAAAGTATCTGGGTAATTCGTATAGGCATATATCATGCCAGATAGTATCGAAATTGCGACGTTGTTAATTTTTGTATTTTTAGGCATTTTTTGGAATAAGATTATTTTTTAGAAAATGAAATTATTAATTAGATATTTTTCATCTATTTTAGAAAAATCAGTATAAGCTAAATTATAAAAATGAATTTGAATGTGTGTGCATGATTTTAAAAAAGGCAACTTTAAAAATGTATAGCTAAAATATTTTCTTCATGAAGCTGGCCAATAAATTGCCGACGGTGATGTATATTGACCGCGGTTTATGATCTTCAAACACCTGCATGGCGGAAAGTATGTCGCATAACGTAACCCGACGCAACTGGCGAGTGGCTCACATCATCGCAAGCGGAAGAGAAAAGATGTAACGCGACGCAATTGTGGTCATCCACCGCACTACTTTCTTTCTCTCGGCTTGTGTTTGCTGTTGGATAAGAATTATTATTGTGATTGAAAAGTGATCGAGAACGCTAAAGAAATAAACTCAAAATTTACATTTTTATTAATTTAATTAGTCACACAAGTAGAACTTAACTAAGTAATGAATGGAATAAGCACGATAGAGTAGCCGACTTTAAAAGCACAATAGTATTGAATTATAATATGTATTAAATTACTCCCTAGCAACAGATTACTAAATGCACGCGCTATTGTGTGGGAGATTAAGGTTTTAGACTTCACGTCAGTTTGAGAGGCAAGACTGTTTGGTTGATAGATTGTATTTTTTTTTACCATGTTGGCTTCCAATGTAAAGCATACGAATCTACATAGTGTGAAGATATACACTCCGTGAGTCGAGTGTATGGATCACTGCAATATGGACACGTTTCGAAAGATTATTTTTCACGAGAATCGTTTGTCATACAATTGCTTAATCCAATGTGTATCTAGTCCTCCATTTTTGGATGTTAAAAGTCTAACAGATATGGAATCGAGCCCGCATTTTCCGTATTACTAGGCGCAGACGTTACCAACTACTCTACCAGGGAGACATTTACTGAAAATAATTTGATTTAAAAATCAACTGGTCAAGATAAGTATTCATATTGTAAAGATCCATTATGGCGGTTTTTCGTTTATTTGAAAATAAAAATTATATATATAAA